>JBAMNC010001021.1:0-298549 GCA_037902135.1 Cetoscarus ocellatus
CAGACGTAAACAGAGTGCTAAATCACCTTCACAAAGCCTTTGCCGGTGACCACTTTGTATGGCTGAATGTCTTCACAGCATTATGCAAAACAATATTTGTAGTTTCTTGTTTAATGTCTGCAAAAAGCAAAGCATTATCCTTGAAAGCGAGCTTACCTTGACCGAGAAGAACAGAGAAGAACCTAAGCACATTTGGCATAGCTGACAAAGTTAATTTCCTTTCCATCATTGCCAGATACAATAGCAGAATTATTCCAGTCATAGGACTTGCAGTACTTTGTTTCTGTGCTGTATGACACAGCTTTAATCCATTTTTACACGTTATTTGTCTACTACATTGTCTACTCAACCACCCCCTCCTGCCCACAACAATGTTAAGACCGTTAAGACCTTCAGCTCCTGAGAAATGTACATTGGGTCCCACAGGAAAGTGGGACAAATATATATTGTCTAATTAGAAATGCCTTAAGTGTCATTTTTCCTTCATTTAATGAATGCTTCCCAGATCTGACACAACTGAAGCTGGTAGCATCTATGTTAATCTCTGTTCTAGCAGTTGCTTTTAGCAGTTGTCACACTTGTTGCTCTTGCTTCTCCCCGATGAAAAGGAAGCTGATTGGTCAGTTCCTCTGTAAACCAAACTTTCTCATTTTGGCTTGGGGCTTTGCAAGATAGATCTAAATGGTTCTAGACAATGAATCAGGCGGATCCAGCTACACTGCAAGGACACTCAAAATATCTGCGTAGATTAAAATGATATCTTAAATGCATACGATTAAGTTATAAGAATAGTGTATGTAAATAAGTAATGCATTTCCAATCATGATATCAATCATTGAACTGATATTAGTAAGGTCAGAGTTAGGTTTAAAATGTAAGTCAAGCTTTTTAAGATAAATCCTAATTAATTCTAATAAAAGACACACTATGTTATGTCCTGGAGACTCAAATGGTACTGAAGGCTAGGAATGACCGATCAGAAAAGAGTAATGCAGAGATGTGTTTGAAGGAGAATGAGGAGTGATGTCTCACAGAGCCTTTTGTTAAGAAGGGCAGATTGGCTGGTGCATCACAGTGAAGGATGGAATAGGAACTTTACTCTCTGCGGATCATACTTCTCAGGTAAAGAAGAGGAGGAGGTGGAGGGGGAGAGTGTCGTAGTGAAAGAAAGAAGATGAGGGGAAGCGTTAAGAGCAAAAGAAGCAGGCTTGATTCCCATCTCATGGCAGGGAGCCAATGTCCATGCTATTTACTGCATGACAGCTTCCCATATCTCCATCAACCCCCTACACAAGGCGGGAAACAGAGAAGGGGGGCAGAAGGGCCGAAGGGACAGAGTGTGCATGATGATGTGAGTAAATAAATAAAAGGAGAAAGGGGGAAGGAGAGCAAAGAAAGAGGAACAAAGAATGCAGTGAATGTGTTGGAGAAGCAATTTTCAAGAGAGGAGGTCCATCTTCGAGAAACTAGTACGAAGAATGAGTTATACTATATATGTATGCAGTATTTCTTAGATCATTTAAGACCAAACACTGATGTTTGAAAAGATTGAAGGACTGCATGAATTTATCTATTGGGCGCCTAAATTTCACTCTGTGCTACAGGTGTGTCTGAGGATTAGGGCCATTGAAAAAGAAAATTTAGGTTAATTGTTTTTAATCAAGTCTATGTTTGAAGTCAGAATTCTGCAATTAAAGTCAGATTTTTTTCTGTAAAAAAGACATTAACAAGTGGAATAGTGATCTGCTGTCTCCTTCGTCCACCTTCAAAGTTCCTTCTCTTTCAGGATCGAGGACTCTGGTCAACAAAAGCATCACTCCACACAGCAAAGCAAAATTTCTTTTTTGCTGATACATTTTTTCAGGTCAATGGAAAAACGCCTCTGAAAGTAGATTTCCTCGCTACAGTCCCAATATGCTTTGTGAGTTCATTATGCATTTGTGGAATGAGACACAGCTAAACATAAAGGTAGCATCCCTATTTCCTCCAGAAAATGTGCAAAAATCCCCTGCAACTAGAAGCTGGTGTTCTGGTACAAAGAGTGGCAGCATTATTTGGTATCAGCCCTGGTACCATTTCCAAACTTAGGAACAAGTTCTGTAAGATGGGTGAAGTAAAAGACAGACTGTGAAGTGGGCCTCACAGGAAGGTAACACGCCAAGAAGATTGGTCCCTAATCTTTGCTTCACTGAGGATCTGTAAGCTTTCCTCCAGGGGAAGAGGGGACTTTGGCACATTTTAAGGCTCTACCCACATCTTTAGCTGTGTTGATCCTTCCACCAATTCAGGATCTTTCCAAACTGTACCTATTCTCATGCCACTAATCAGGCTCTCCAATGCTAAAAAAATACAATACCAACTGGTATTATCAAAAGGGGATGTTACTGTACAGATGTCATCAGAGCCCTACAGTCAGCGCAGCCAAAAGGGAATTCTCCCTGTTCTCCGGATCAGCTATAGCAGGCCTATTTAAAACCCTTTCTTGATGATGTTAGAAACTTAATCTGAGTCTCTCAGTGGCATAAACATACTTTTCATAAACATGCTTTAATAATTAAGACCTGTTTTGTTTGCATTGCAATCCACGTTGACTGTTTAGTAAATCTGCTCTGAGGTGTTCCACTAGGCTCATTCAAAACCTTGTCTCTCGGATGAAAAAAATGATTAAAATATGGCTTCAGTTCCCCTTTAAGAGACATTAGATTGATTAGGAGTCTTCAGTGATCTTCTGTAGATACATTAGAGGCAGTAAAGAGGAGGAAATTAAAGTTTCTGAACTCTAATCTGTTAGAGCTAACAGCCAACTTATTATAGACTTGAGCTACGCTAATTATTGGAGCAGATACAATTACAGTCGTGCAGACAAATTGAGATAAGGAAGAGGGGGGAATGGATTGGTAACAGAGAGAGAGGGAGAAAGCAGAAGATATAGAGACAAAGAATCTGCATACAAATGACCCCTTTTAGCTAATTAGCAGCGCCACTAAGAGCCCTGTGAGAATTCTCCCCTATACGCTGCTGCTGCTGCTGCTGCTTGTTGGCCCTATAGGTGGGGAGATCGAGCCGGGGGCCATGGGGGCTCATAAGCAATGTGTGTCATCAGTGGATACCATCAGTCATAGAACAAAGGAGGCACACGGGTCAAAGGCAGCGATACACCGCTGCACACCACTCCTCCACTCCTTTTCCCTGTCCTTCCCTTAATTTCCATTAACCCCTTCTTCCTCATCCCTTATTCTTCATCTCTGCTCCGCCTCCCGCTATCTTCTGCCATCGTCTCCAAACAGTCCTGTTCCTTTGTATGCGAGTCAATTAGCCCGCCTTTTAGTTTTGATTTATAGACGGTGGACCTCCTATGGCCTTAATGGATTGCATTGAATTAATATGCAATGCTTACATGAGTGTGTGTGTGATAAATTAAAGAACCGGAGACACAATAGAGGTCACAAAGGTACCACTTTCTGCACCAGCAGTGTTTAAATCGTCCCCACTCCGGCTCCCGATTTTCATCCCTCAGCTTGAGAGAAATGATCAATTTGTAATGTCGACATAATGGATTATGAACAATAATAGAGTGACTGCCGCACTCGTTTGGACGCTCATTTGGTCTCTCAATATTGTCTGCCAGGTGGAAATAATTAGGCACTTCATAAAGATCAGGTAGCGATTGTTATTGTGTGGACAAAAGGCGTTATTGGATGAGCGTTTGGAGGTGATTCATCAGGTAGTCTTTTTATTTTCCTTTGTCGAGCAAGGATGACAACACAGGGATTAGAGGCACTTCCTGCTCCATGGTGCTGTGGGGAGGAGAGGTCAGGAGAGGTGCGGGTATACATCACCATCATCACCCTCATCATCTTCCTCACCGTCCTCTGACTTTAGTAACAAACACTCTTTATGACCAGAGGCTATTTACTCCAATCTAAAGTCAAGAGGCCTTGTGCTGCAGGTTTACGGTTCAGGGGGTCATGAACTCTGTGGTCTATATCAGGAAATGTCTGACGGAGGAGCTGTCTGCGACCTGCTGCACACACACACACACACACACACGCACACACACACACACACACCCCCACACACACAATAACAAGCAGTGTGTTATCAGGTTCAGATAAAAACACTTAATCTCCACAATGTCAACTTCTCAAAAACTGAGAAAAACAACCATGATTTTTACTTAGACCCAAACAGAGGGAGCAGAGGCTGTAAAACTCGAGGAAGACAACCGAATCGGTAACTGATCTGGAGGAGTGATTTTGCAGGTTGGCGACTCCAATGGAAAAATGTGTTGGAGAATAATTGAGAAAAAATGTAACATCAATTTTATAAATTAAGACAATGCAGTGTGCTCCAAAAGCAAAAGCCTCTGCCTAGGCATTCCCAACATGGTCAGGGGTATTATCGCCAAAACTGTGGAAACTGCCATCTCACACTGTTGACAGTCTCTTTGAAACAATTCCTGGATTTAAATCCAGATTTGGATGACCAGAAAAATGGAATCACTCCTCTCTTATGCTGAGCAATCAGTGCAATGTGGAAAACTGCCCTATCTCACGATGTTACCAAATCCTCAAAAAAATCCCTGAAACCACATCTGGATACAGATCACCACCAGAACTGAATGACTTCTTCACTATAACATGATCACCGTCCCCTGAAAATGTCATCAATATCTATTCATAACTTTTTGAGTTACCTTGTTAAGAGCCAGACAAATGCTGGAAAAAAAAACACGAAAAACATAACCTTCTTGGCAGATAAATATATGGAAATATGGATTGTCATACATCGTAATCATAATATATCATACATACATAGTCGTCAACAGACTTTTGGCTATGAACCTTTAAGGTATAAAAGAAAGCATAAAACAGGTCAGGATGTGAAAAAATCCAGTTCTGGTGTGATGTGAGCCATTGAAGAGAGCAGGTGTTAAGGTGAGCAAACAGTGTAAGCTAGAAATAACTGATGATTTTTTGGAATTTCCCCCTGTGAGACTAATAAAGGAATGTCTAATCTAATCTAATCTGATGTGTTCATGCCAAAGACAAAGGTTTCCCACTGAATTGTTTTTAAATGGTGTTAAACTCAAGCACAGATTCATCACAGACAGACAGGAAGCTGCTGAAAAGTGTTTTTATGTTTATCATTCCCACATTAAACTCTGATCGCTGCCCCCTCACATATCTGTGATATTTCACTCTGGTGTACATGAGAGTAGAGAAAGATTTTTTTTAATAAATCTCTGTGAATAAGTTTTAGCTTAGTCAGTGAAGTGCCCTGCTTATAAGCTCAGACTTGTGTTTAGTGGCTGCTACTGAATGATAGCAGAAACTTGATGAAACAAGAGTGTGACTCAGTCCGTTCAGGATCAGAGGATACCAGTGTCTTTTATTCGTGCCTCTGCAGTCTGCAGCTGTCATCATATAGAGACTCCCTGCTGTAATCAACATTTATACTTGTATGGACCAGATTCACAGTTTTACAAACTACTGGGAGGAAGAGAAGAGCTGAATTAAATTTTATTTTCAAAGTAAGTATTCAGCTCATACTGAGTGTTTGTGGTACAAATACACAAGTCATGTTTTTAATCATGTTTACTTGATGAAAACACAGAATGTTTGTTGTTCAGGAGGTAAACTGAGCTAGCGATATACTCTGTATCAATTTTTTCTTGTGCTTGGACACCAAGATAGTCTTTAAACATGTGTACATTTAGTGAATCCTTATTTGAAATATAGTAATATTTATGTACTCTTCAAAATGAAACTAAGAAAGTATTTAGAGTAGTTTGCTGCTGATGGTAGGACACACTGGACATGCTGTGTACCAGAGTGCCAAAACAATGTGTCTTGTTAGTGGATAAGTAAGTTGTAAGTTGTTTTCTATGAAATGAGATATAACTTGTTCTCACCTTATGATATTTTTTGTGGCATGTTTTTACCTGAAGATCTTTAAATTATGTGGAGTGGTGGTGGATCCATCTGCACCAAACTATCACCTGGGTTTCCATGCCAGCTTTTTCTGTAAAGATGCAGAGCTGATCTCTGTCACTGTGGCCAATGCCCAGGCAAATGCCTTGTACCTCATATAACCCCACTTCAAAACTACAGACCTATCCTTAAGGTAAGACGGACTTGAACTTAAGTCATCTTTAATGTATCTGAGTGAGATTTCAGTCCAAACTTTCCCTGCTTTCCTTTTTCCTCTTTACTTGTTAAGACATTAAAGAAACTTCCCAAAAATGCTTAATTATTTGAAAATCAAGTTATGTTGATGGCAAAATTCAGCAGCATGAGGATATAAAAAGGTAGTTATCCCTTAGTTTGTGAATTTTAATTTCAAATAAGTTTCCTTTCAGCGACCAAAACATGGAGTAAGAGCTTTTTGTGTGTCATCAGCAGTAAACTGGATCTGCTGACTGATGGGCTAAAGTGATTCTTCATTTCCATGCTAGATAAGAATGAGTCAGAGAGAGCCTGCAGAGGATTCAGAGAGCTTTTAATGAGCATTAGGACCATTAAAGCTGCTGAGCACACACCCCATGATATTATATCAACCTTAAAATCAAGTTAAAGAATGAATCAGGGCCCACATGGGACGTACGAGGTATACATGTAATGGCAGCGTGCCGGCAGCAGGAGATGTATAACTGTGGCAGCTGCCCTGGAGGGCCACTGATAATACTCAATCTAACAGAGCTCATTAAGGGACCCTTGTTTTTTACCTTCTCCATCTAACCCCAGATCTCCATCGGCCGTCACTGCTTTCATCGGAGGTGATGAAAAAGCACCGGTGTAATCATTTCTTTTTTCCACACGCCCTGGCTGCAGAGCGTGTGTGCGTGCATGGACGACGGGCAGAGATTATTAACGGTTTAATGGCTAACGAAGCCTGACAGGTGCTCCTCTCGCCGAGATTAAGGAGCTCTGGGTTAATGACGGTGTGGGTGAGATTGTCATAACTCACAATAAGGCCATTAAAGTGATATTACAGAGAGAGACTTCAGCCGATATGGGCTGAACTATCCAACAAGGTGGCATTGGGTAGAGGGATCCTACCATTTTTCAAAGTTTTTTTTTTCCTTCTCTTGCCTACAGCTTGGTGCAAATGAGCTCTGACTCAGAGGGATGTTGGAAAGAAAAAGGAAGACACTATTGGCCCCCAGTGTTGCCAAACACTCAGAAACTACAGAAAAAAGAGATGGACAGAAATAGTCAAAGCATGCACAAATATTGCTAATCAAACATTAGCTCTACTATTAATTAAGATAGGGATGGAAAATTTTGGTCACTTGGAGGGCTGTGTCTTATTTATTACCACAGTGTAAGGGTCAAAATTTTGCATATTGTAAGATATTCCCAATTCTCTGGTGTCGATACACAAACAAACAAATGAATGGGCATGCTAGCATATGGATGGATGAATGGACAAACAGACAAGTTGATGGGTGGATGGATGGAGGGCTGGATACATGTGTGGACGAGTTGACTGATAGACTCACGGACAGAATGGCAGACTGGTGGATGGATGGACAGAGAGATAAAGATTTGGATAAAAGCCTGGGCTGGTCAGTGAAAGGATTTTAGGATTTAGGTTTTATTTATTTTTTTAATAATGAACATTTACATGTAAATGCATGGGATTATAGCCAAGCGACTAATTTCCATCCCCAGTCCCATTAGCAGGTTGGTGTCAACACATAAAACCAAAACAAACATCAATAGTAGGAATAAAACAAACAGAGCGTATTAAAAAACAAAGCAACAATATATATGACATACAGTCAAAAATAAAAACAGGCTGAGAGTTGGGGGACCATGGGAGTTATACACAAAGGATGGATAGATGATAGATGGATGGATGGATGGATGTATTGTGAATGGGTGAATAAATAATAGACCGACAGACAGATGGATTGATGAAATGATAGACAGTTGTCATGTTAAGGGATGGATGGGTTAATGGATTGATGGATGCTAAACTTGGACACTTTGGTATGTCATTTCAGTATTTATAATTTACACACTTAGGTTTCAACTTAAGGTACATCCTAAATTGAGAGAAAAGGAGCAACAGTTGCTCATCCCATCTGAACAATCCCAGGTTGGTTGCCTTCTAAAACTGACAAAAATGTACAACTTTATTTGGATCGTCATGAAGTAAAGATGATTTAAAACACACATAAAATTGTGCCGTTTTTATGTTGTTTTTACTTCCTTTGTTCCCCCTCTCCCTGAACAAAGAGCAGCACATTCCTCCACTCAAAGAATCACTTATCAACAGTTGAAGCTGCAGGACAAACAATGAAGCGAGAGCAAGCTGTGCCCAAAGTTCACTACTCCCCTCTAGTGGTCAGCAGGGTGCTCTGCAGAGTTCAGGAGGAGGCATGAGGAACAAAGAAAGGAGGGAGGAACAAAAGAGGCGACAGCAAAAAGCAGCATCAGAGCCAGAGAGCACAGGCAGAGGGGCAAAGTGGGTGCAGATGTTTCCTCTGTGTTTTTTGGAATGGACATTATTGAACTAAATTTATAAAGTGGTATGATGTTGCATTGATTTTAACTCTTTAATTGTGTTTTGGTTATTTGTCATGTTCATATCCTGATAAAGTGGCTCCAAGACACAAAAATTCTTACTTCACTTCAGTCTGTTTTCCATCCTTCCTACATTACGTAATAATAAATAAACCACCAAGCTGCACAACAATCATTATCAAATTCAATGCTCATTCCCATAATAAAAAAAAAGGTTCAATAAGATATCAAGATCTACTACCATGTGGTGAAATGTCTCTGTGAGAAGTGAGTACATAGGTCGAGAAGACAGGTAGCAGTGGTTTTTTTTTGTTTGTTTTATGTGATAATATGCCTCATAAATATCTTAAAAGCAAGGGCAGAAATTGAGACCTCAACATTTGAAGTCCAAAAATCTAATCAGAGTGGACAGTTTTTCAGGATTAAAAGAAAAACCCTCAAAGCTTTCTTGAAATACTGTATTCAAAAGCAAGGTATAAACATGACTTTGACCTTTAACCTTTAAGTCAAAATGGACATTTGTGAAGAAAAGCCTTCAAAGTATTCTTGAGATATTTTGTTCTCAAAAACAGGAGCACAAGATATGGTGGGTGCAGACAAACAGCTTGAAAATTTAATTCTTTTAGCCATGGTTTCATGGGTTTTCTCAAGGCATTAAAACATTTCCCCCCAAAAAACAAAAACATGCTGGTTAGGTTAATTGGTGACTCTAAATTGCCTTTATGTATGAGTGTATGCTTGAATAGTTGTCTTTCTTTCTATGTGGCCCTGTGATTGGCTAGTGACCAGATCAAGATGTGCCTCAGCCTCTCTCACAGTCTCAGCTGGAATTGGCTTCAACGCCCCTGTGATCTCAAAAGGGATGACAGTTTATGGATGGATGTTTCTTGACCAGAGGCCAAAAAAATGAAGAAGAACCAATCACAGTCAATACAACACACTCTACCCTCTAATTTAGAGGTATATACATTGTTCAAGGGGTCAAAAGGTTTGTAGGTGTTACCAGATAGTGTACTAATGATGGTCTTATAGGGATAGTTGTGGATTTTTGAAGTAGGGTTGTATGAGGTACAAGGAATTAGCTTGAACATTTACCACATTGACAGAGATCAGCTCTGCATCTGTACAGAAAGAGCGAGCACAGACGCTGAGCTATATATTGCTGCACAAGGGCCAACCACGACATGTTGTTATTTAAAGACTTTTAGGTGAAAACAAGCCACAAAACCAGTGTTGCTATATGAACTCATTTTCAACAACTTACTTTTCCATTACCAAGCTTTCATTCAGCTCATGTGTTTTTTCCTAATAGTTTGTAAAACTGTGATTCTGGTCCATACAAATATAAACCTAGAACCTATAAACCTTACAGCAAGGAGGCTCTGCATGATGAGAACTGCAGACTGCAGAGGCACGTATAAAAGCTGCTGGTGTACCCTGATCCTGAAACATCCCAAGATTATTTATTTTAGCCTGCAGACTGGAGCTGGTCATTACTGCTGCTGGCAGGAGGGTGCACTGACTATGCCATGTAATGATGAAGTGCTAAACATGGCAGGGTGGTTGTGGAACAGTAAGTTGTTATCAATAAATAGGATATAGTGTACAATCACCCTACGCTGTTTTTGTGGCTTGCTCTCACCTAAAATTATGCAAAGAAGCAATAGGTGCAGCAATAGGTTTAGTCTTCATGCTGACTTTCTGTACCACTGCAGATCTGATCTCCCTCACTGTAGCTTATGTTTAGGCTAATGCCTTGAACCTCATACAACCCCACTTCAAAAAAACAAAATCTCTCTTTAACAGGCTTGAAATACTTTCTTTACTGAGTTACCTAAACTTTAATATCTTGAATGTCATGTATTTTTATTTAATGTAGATCAAGAAAAGGTGTCTGATCAGCTGGTACTAAAGGTCAGTGTTTGTAAAGCTGCTGAGGCTGATCAAAAACAAAAGCAAGACCTCAGTGCTCTGTCTAACCCTACAGTACTTGTACACTTGTAATCTTAGCATAAAAAGAGCAGCGCCTTATCTGTTCAAGCATGCTCCGACAAGCCATAAACAATCTGTAGAACCATCCTTGAAGAAGTGTAATGTTTGTATATCATATTTCCATATTTACACATAAATAAACATATATGGAGGAAAAGAAACTTTATCATAAAATTATCTTAGATTTCACAGCACAATGACTGCACCTTGGTTTTTAAATAGGTAGACAAAGATGTGATGTGACACATTGCTGAAAACCTGGAGGAATCACCATGTTCATGCTCTAAAGCTCATTACACACCAGTTAGCATGTTTACACTCTCACAGTTCACAGCACAGCACACTAACCTTGGCAAATTAGCACCTTACCCTGTTAATGTACATGTTAGCGTAAAACCCTTGGTAATTATGGTAACATGGCCTTTTCAAAGCATCTGTACCGCAAAGACAACAAGAGGAGCTGAATTTCACATCTGTGGTTTATTTTTAGATAGGTTCAGATGTTGTGGTTTGGTTTTATTTCATGTAAAGTACACCTAAAACTTTATAACTGTGTCTGCTTTTATTGGGAAATTACATTTATTAACGCTAGCAGAGGTTTAGGCTTATGCACATGAACAAAATATCTAACTTACATGTAATAGGGAGACACATCAGAGTAAGTTGGGGTCATCCACAAAGGAGGCCAAAGTGATTTTGGCGGTTCTAACTAGCAGCCTGGATGTGTTTTAGGACTTTCTGCAGCCTCATTTCCAGCAGCAAGAAAATAATCCCCATCTTACAATAAAACACTTTCAAAATTGGCAGACTCCAACATATCATATAACCATTATCTTTATAAATACTGTACAGCATTACTCCACCTCTCACTTTTCATGCCCCTCATAAGTCTCAGCGTCTTATAGCCGGCAGTCTAAACACAGCCTCCCTGTCTCAAACCTCAAATCTCTGAAAAGCTGATCCCTGCCGTGCTGTGAAGTGTGTCAGTGTGTACCTGCAGGGGTCAGAGCTGCCACTTGAGCGCTTCTGAACAACACATTCACCTGCTGTCACCTGGATCCTCGGGGGCCACACCCAGTCCCACCACTCGCTCCAGCACCCAATCCACTGCTCACTCCACCAGTCAGCCTGAGGAGAGGCGCTCATCAGATTTCTGATCCTCTCATATATGGATTTCATCACGATACCCGAACATTGAGACTTCACTCTTTACACTGTTCTTTACAGAACTGGAAACATCTGCTGCCTTTTAATTTTGTTTTTGAGCATTTTATTGTTTTTTTTTTTTTGCCTTTTAGTACAGGACAAGGACTGTTATTCTGCTTCAAATCTGCTCTACCTTGGATATTAAAAAAATATTAGCACATTAAGGGGTAAGCTTTGCATTCTTTGTGTCTTAATGTCTCTGCTAAGCACTTATAAATTTCACTTCCCCTATAGATCTCCCATTAACAGATATCTTTAGTGTTTCTCACAGCTGTGTGTTATCATTAAGACTCATTGCCAGGGATGTAATTTTCACAGTAATGTCTCTGGGATGTGGTTTGGATGTAATAGGCTTGTGAGTGGAGATTGGCCAAGTTTAGATTGTGTGTATGTGTGTGTGTGTTTTTATGTGTGAGCGTTAAAAGGTCCAGCCTGATAAAAGAAGAAATGCAATAATCTATCTTCTGGTTTTATTACAGTCTAAGATGGGCTGCTTCACATTCGTCAAATTGATGATGGTCTTGTTCAACTTGCTCATCTTTGTAAGTATGCTTACACTTTGATTGCACGCTCATATTAGGTACATTTTGTTAGTACCAGGTTGCACTTTCTTGTGCCTTCAGAATTGCCTAAATTCTATGTGTTATAGATTCAACAAGGTGCTGGAAAAATTTCCCAGAAATTTTGGTCCATTTTGACATTACAGCAGTACACAGTTGCTGCAGATTTGTTAGCTGTACATTTATGATGTATATCTTTTGTTCCACCGCATCACAAAAGTGCTTTATTGGATTGAGATATGGTGACTGTGGAAGCCACTGGAGTACAGTGAACTCATGTCATGTTGAAGAAACTAGTTTGCAATGATTTGAGCTTTGTGAGATGGGGCACTATTGGAAGTAGCAGGTGGGTACACTGCGCTTATAAAGGGATGGACATGGACAGCGCTTTTTGTTCTTGTACAAGTATAAAAGTGTTCTGGACATAGCTGTAAATATATGTGACTCTGCACGATATGTGTTACTGGATGACAGTCAAGACACATGAAAGCACTCAACTTGTTGGTGATGGAGGATTCAATTCAGAGGAAAAAAAAAACTAATAAAATACCCAACAATAATCAATAGAAACCTCAAACCAGGTTCAGGTTACTTGATTCGTTCCAGAGGGTGAACTTGTTTTGCAACTAGAGCGATAGAGACATCAATCACACAAATTAATTAGCATAACACAGTAAAATGTTAAAAATACTAATCCCAAATAAAACCCATAAAATTAGATTAAAACACCTATATAAACAATAAAATTACAAAACCATAAAGTGCTTAAGGTTCCAAAAATCAGGGCAAAAGCAAAAGAGATATTGTGTTTCATCATAAAGTCATTAGAAAACTATTCAAGTTGATATGAGCCCAGCTCAGACTGATGACCAATGGGTGAAACACACAGTCAGTACCCCAAGATTGCTGTTTTTACAGCATTTTCCTCCATGCTTGAAAGATTTAGCAGTTTAATTAGTTACCATGTCAACTGGTGACTTACAGGTGACTGTGTTCCTAATGTTATCGTTAATTAGCTGATAAACACAGAGTGAGTCCTCATAAATGTCTCTTTATTGGGTTCAGAAACAAGCCCATGGCTCTCTCTGATCCTGGTGAGTTAAGCTATGCACAACAGTGTTTGTTTGTCATCAACTGCCTCTGTGCAATCGTATGACATGAAATCAGATGTGGTACAAAAAAAGATTGGAGACTACTGCTCTACTGAATTGATATCTCGTGACTGAGAAGGCCACTGGAGTATAATGAACTCATGGACATGTTCAAGATACAAGTTTAAGAATATTAGAGCTTTGTGGCATGGAGCGTTATCCTGCTGGATCAGGAGATGGGTACACTGTGATCATAAAGGGATGGACATTGGGACAGGTCACATTTTCTTCAATATTCTGTCCTATTTTTGAAGTGTGGTCTCAGCTTCCTTTTCTTTGCTGACAAGTGTGGCACCTGATATGGTCCTCTGCTGCTGTAACTCATCTGCTCCTAGATTTGATGCATTGTTTGTTCAGAAATGGTCTGCGTACCTTGACTGTAATGAGAGGTTATTTATGTTAATGTTGCCTCCTAACATTGCAAACCACTCTGACCATTTTCCTCCGACTTCTGGCATCAACAAGGCATTTTCACCTGAGAAACTATTGCTCACTGGATATTTTCTCTTTTTCAGTCAATGCTCTATAAGCCCTAGAGATGGCTGGGCATGAAAATGCTTGTCTGGCACCAACCAAGCCACATTTAAACTCACTTAAATCCCCTGTCTTTGACAATCGTCAGCAGGTCATCTTGATTAAACATGCTTAAATGCATTTAACTGCCATCATGTGATTGGCTGATCAGCCATTTGCATTGATGAGCAGTTGAAGTGGCGTACCTCATAAAAGGACTGTATGTTTAGCATGATGTAATGGGGAGCGTTTGTGGGCTGTGTGAAATGTTTGAGTGAAACATTTCCAAGTGAAGCAGAAAACAAACAAAAACGCCAAAAGCATGGCGTAGAAATTTGTTAAATTCATGTTACATAAACATTTCAAATCACTGAGCCAGAAGGCCTCAATGATGCTCCTCTCTCTGCTGCTTTCTCATCACAGTGGTTATTTTCATCTCATTAACTTTCCATGGCTGTAATTGTGCCACCTACATCTTCAGCTTAATGTTGATAACTAATGTGGCTTGTGAAATGGAGGGAAACTTTGGCATGGCTAAGCTGAATCTGCCTGCTGCATCAGAGCCCACCTGAACTCCCACCGTCACAGATGAAGCTCCCAGCACATGTCATCATTTTACTCACATTTCCTCGTTTCTGCCCAAGCGGTGCTGCTTGATGGATCCGGTGCAGCAGCTCTAAAAGTCACAGCAGCACTGTGATTATGAAGCGCTCCTCCTTTGTGAAATGATAGCCAGCAGAGCAGAATTATAAAATCACTGTTCAGCTCAGAAAGATGGTGCTTCAGTGTGTTTCAACTGCATTTTAGGCCAAGTACAACAACATACAACATATGTATGAAGTCTTAAAAAGGGTCTTTGTCTACAATAACACACAAAAACATACTGTTTAACTCTGTTTACAACCATATAATGAGGTCTGTAATACCAAACCTTTTTTTTCTATTGAAAAGCATCCTTGCTGCTGATATCAAAAGCAGCTTTATTTTCAAAGTCTGACTGTTATAATACTTCAGCTCGTGTTAACTGTTGTTATGGTGTTTTTAGCAAATATGTCTGTCACCATTTAAATCTCAGAAAACACTGATTTTTGATCAAATCCTGCAATTAAAAAGTTTTTGTGAGTACTCTTGTCAGTTTCAAAATCTGTTGTTACCATGGCAACTATGGATGCAAGCAGCCATGGTTAATAAGTCAGCATGGTTAATTGTAAAACAATAACACTGGCTCTTGTCTAAAACTGGGCATAGTCTTGATCATCAGGATGTTTTTAAAGTAGCATCACAGTGAAGGAGCAACTAAAAGTCTGAACTGTTTGTGTCCCATAGCACTTGAATGTAATTGTCACTAAGGCCCTGGCCAGTTTTGTCCCTGCATGGTGGGAGGTAACCGGCAACATTAGGCAATATATAGCAGTCAGTGGTGCCACCGAAAGTCTCGTAATTTGCCCACTTTTAGGTTAAACAACACAAAAAACACAACATTGACTCAACTAGAATCTACAGATTATTTTACAGCATTTCACTTTTCCTCAACAAAGCCCCTGTGTTTGACACTATTTTGTGATGCACCGTATGGGCTGTGTGTCAAACTTTAAAATCCTTATAATAATGGATTATGACCAAAATCTAACAACTTTTTTTACTATGCCATGACAAAAAATTCCCTGAAAAGTTTAAACAAATTCCTATGAGAACTTTATTTTTGAAAATGTGGAATTGATTTGAAGCTGCCTGCTGTGGCGTTATCAAAACAGGACAACGTTTTTTCATTAAATGAAGAACAAAGAACAATAATGAAAATATTTCTCCGTGGAAAAGTTATTTTTGCTCTTTTGTCAATAGGTTTCATGAGAAATTTGACTTACAAACTGGTTTGTGTCATTAATGCTACGGCTAACATGGCTAGGTCGGGCTGTCTCACAAATAACCTCAGATTTCCTCACAGTCCACCTGCCGAGTGTTGAATCTGTGCAGCAACATTGCTCTGACCAATGGTGCGTGTCTTTGCCCACAGGGAGCATATTTACAGCACGGTGCAGCTGAGCAGGCCTGACAGCTTAAAACTTGAGATCATAATCTCAACAGAACCACAACTTTACAAGGTAATTGTGGGTTTACGAGAGGAACCTGTAAACATTAGCTGATATTTCCAGCCTGATGTTGATTTGCTGTGGGCAACAACATTATTTTCACTATTCCACTGTATTTGAAAATAACTGGATGCTTTAAGTGCTTGTTTTCCTGTGCTGGGTTCATCTTGGTGAGGGTTGATGTAGAGCTGAAGCAGCTCCCGCTTAAAATAGACCCGCTGTGTATTTCCGGCGATCCAGCTTGGAAATGCGCTGCTGGCCAGCTCCGCAGACAGTGTGAGATGCAGGCTGTGGAAACAGACTGACTGAATAGACTGGGGGAGAATTTGCCACAGAGTGCCCAGCGTGTATGGACCATGGGGCTGATGCATCATGTGAAAATAGGGGATAAGGGTGGGAGTGATTACTAACAATGCTTCGGGTTATCCAGAGCTCATTTGTGAATCATTCTTGTTTCACAGCAGTTTTCACACCAACCTAAAATTTTTGCACACTGTATGTGCTTTTGACCCTTCCTTTATTGCTTCTACTTTTTAATTTAGGCCAAAAAATGTTTTTGTTAATATAAAAAGATAATTGAAACATGTCTTTAAGTATGATCATCTACAGAAAATCAGGGCATTTAAAACTGATAACTGGACAGCCCTTTTGCCAGCATGTTACACAGTGTCTCATTTTTTAAAAAAAATTGGGTGGTACTTTAGTCAAATTCAAAAGAGATAGAATAATGATAATAATAATAATAATAATAATAATAATAATAATAATAATAATAATAATAATATGCTCAGCCATTTCAAAAGTGAGGATAATTGGTCTCTGACTGTGGACACCAAGAAGACAGCATGTTGTTCTGTCACTGGGGAAACAAAAGTCCATTTATAACAATATTTATTGACTCAAAACCTGAAAAACTGGTTCATGACAAACAACTCTGGCACATGTTTCAGATTACAGCCTGGAAACCACCTGATCTCACTGTCATTACTCCTCCTCTCTCTCTGACCTTCTCTGCCACGTCCTCTCTACGTTTTTATCCTCCTCCATCCCCTCTGTCGTCCTCCCCATGCTCGTTGCTCTGAGTGATTTCTTCTCTCCCCATCCTCTGCAGAACCATGTTTGAAACCTGATATTGTCTGTCAGGCTCCATCAGGCTCGTAGCAGTCATGAGGCCCCCTCCACTCCACATCGGGCCCCGGACACTTTACATCTCCTGTCAGACCCTGATGTCTCCCTTGTGGGTTCATCTCTTCTTTATTTCTTGTCTTTCTCTACCTATGCTTGCTCTTTTTATCTTTTTTTTTCTCTTAGTCATTCTTTATAAATCTCCCTTCCTTTCACTCCGAGGTTTTCTTTCTCGTCTCTTACAACTGCCCTGTGCCATCATTGCACCACTGACTAAATCTGATTCGACAAGCATATTCCCTCTCCAACTCCATGTATGCCACCGTCATCCTTCAGTAGGTATAATTATAGCTGGCACACCGTCTCTCTTCCCTTAAGATGGCTAATCCCTTTAATGGCGTGCCATATGCAGGTGGATGCCCCGTCAGTTTAACATCCTTGCAGCAAAAAGACTGAAAGTAAATCAGGTTTCTGAGAGGGGGAGAAGAAACATGGTCCCATCTATGGAGATGGGAAATATAGCCTATTAGGGTCAAAGGAGAGGGGATGAATGAGAGGCTGCAGAATAGAGGGCTGTGGCCTCCAGAGAGGGGGAGGTGAATGGAGAGAAGAGATAGAAAGATACAGACAGAAGAGGAGAGAGAATGGGCCTGTCCCGACTGAAATGGAATTGCCACTCTGTGAAAGGGCTGGAATGAGAAAGACGTCAGCTGAGTATAAAACCCATCTTCATGGGTCATATTACAGAGAGCAGACAATCTGATTAACTCCCGACACTGGACTGTGGCTCTGCACACACACAGACATAAACAGACACTTCTAATTTTCAGTGTGTTTAGACCGGTCACAAAAAAATAAAGCAAAGTATAGATTTTTACTTCAACTGAAAATACTGCATTATCTCACAAACTCGGAAACCTCTGCTTGTGTTCCTTTTAAAGGGGTATATTACACTTAGTTTTAGATTTCCAGAGCAGTTTTGTAAAATATGACTTTTGATGTGCAGTATTAGATTTGTGTCAATATCTAATCTGTTTATATTTCCACACTTTTTTAAATCAACACCATACCGATACTTTTTGCCTTACACCCCCAATACCAAAACTGATGCTCCACAGCTCCTAAAATTCCTAAATAGCATGTACTTTCTTTGGAAACACAATCTAGACAAGAGGTCTCAAACCATTTGGCCGTAGATCATTCGGTAACAGGCCACAGAGAAACAAAAAAATAATAATTTCATTCCCCTATTTTTAAATAATTGAGACCAAAGGGTCCCTAATTTCTTAAGTATTCTCTGATATTCATCTGCGGAGCTTGTCTGTGCAGACTTTATGCTCGGGCCCTCTGTCTCTGCTGCAAAAAAGTACAACTAGAGATAAACTCACAACCAAATCTCACTAGACATGGTTGTATTTTTGACTGTACGATGTGTGTAAATAGAGAACATTCGAGGCACACAAGAGCACCCAACTTTCAGATATGGAAGGATTCAATTCAGAAGTCAGAACTCATGAAATACCCATCAATAATCAATAGAAACATCAGATCAGCTCTGACTGATGACGAATGGATGAAACACACACTGAAAGAAGTGTAGACAGTTTTACAGCATTTTGCTCTGAGCTCAGAAGGTATAGTGGTATAATCAGTTAGTGCGTCAGCTAGTGACTTTCAGCCGACTATGACCCAAGCCCATGGCTCATTCTGACTTTGCATGATGGTGAGTTATACTGTGAACAACATGTGTGATAGTTTGTCATTGCTGTTGCTGCCCCCCTTCCCTGTGAAGGCCAGTCCATGACTTTATTGTATTACATAAAACCAGGTGGACGTACAATAAAGGTTGGTGATCAATGGTGTACAGAACAGTGTCATGTTGTATGTATATAAATGTATGTATGTGTATGTATATATATGTGTGTATACGTATGTACGTATGTGTATATATGTAAGTATGTGTATATATATGTATATACTTATGTGTATGTACATATATTTTTATTTATATTCATGAAGCATATATAGTTGTTGATTATTTTGTATGGGATTAAGTAACTGAATTTATATCAATCCATAAATGGAATAATTGACTTTTGAGACCTAATGGAGAAGGGGTGGGACTTAATAAGTTTGTACTTCTTTCCACTCCTTTTAAAGCATGTAGATGAAATCAATTGGTGTTGTTTTCTCTTAATTGGACCTTTGTTTGCTTACTTCTGTAATTTCTTATATGTTCAAAATAAAAATAACTACTACTACCACTACTAATTGAGAGGAAATAAGATGAGAGATTGTCCAATTTTACACATCTATGCCTATTTAAAAGGTACTTTCAAAAAGTTTACAACTGCTATGATCAAAATCCAATTTATAGAGTTGTCTCAAAAGTAGACTGTGGTCAGTTGTGTGAACAGTCTTGGATAAACGGTTGCGGTGTTTTCTGTTTGTTTTTGATACAAGTAAATTAATGTGAGGTAAATGACAGTGAGAGCTGTAAAATTACTGTAAGATGAATCAGCTTTCCTTCAAATTAACATCAACACTGAACAATAACAAACAGAAATAAAATAGGTTAAAAAAAAGAATTGAGGTTGATTATGGATATGTTCCCATCTCACCAATGAGGATGTCCTGGCTCATTATCATTCTCTTCAAGTTTTTATTTGAAAACCTTGGTTGCAAGGCCCAAAAGCATACTTCCCTTTGTATTTGGAGGACAATAAGCCTTCTCCTCTAGATGTCCATGTTATCATCCCATACCAGACCTCTACAAACCCCAAGGCTGGTTTCATCCCTTGGCACTAGATGATCACTAAATAGATTTATGGTTGAGGAGATAAAGAAACTTATGGAAGAGGGCACTCATTTTGTTTGGGGGGGTATAACGAGGCCAAGTTGTTGCTCAGACTCAACACATAATAGGAGGCCTGGGGCAGCTCCTCTCCTCGTCTCTGTGAAGAAATCCTCCCTGAATGCAGTGAATGATATCGAGGTGTCATGATGTCGCCTGGAGATATTAGACAGGGAGGGTAAGTGATGTAAGATGGCCTCTCATTTCCAAAACCTATTACCTCCTCAAGAGCTGTTGACCCCAGCAGACTGACTGCAGGGCAAATGAATGAATGACGCGTCCTCACTGCTGTTAGCTTTGAATTACATCCTGTGGACAGTTAATTGGTCAATATCCCTCCATGATAGATGACAGAGATTTGTGTGTTGACTATGTGAATAAGCATAAAATGCATTTTGATAACATCATTCCTGACTTTCCTGCAGCTGGGTGGACTAACCCTCCTCGCCATGGGGATCTGGGTGAGCGTGGATGGAGGCTCCTTCCTGCGGCTGCTGGGGCCATTCTCAGGCCAGGGCATGCAATTTGTCAATGTGGGCTTCTTCTGCATTGCCATTGGGGGGGTTCTTGTGTTGCTTGGGCTTCTGGGCTGTTGTGGAGCGCACAAGGAGAGCAAGTGCCTGCTGCTGACGGTAGGTCTGAGACTGCAGTTATCTACAGCTTGTTTCTTCCAGAATAATCCAAAACTTTTGTCACAAATGCAAGGGATCATATAATCCTAAGGGACTATCTGACAGAGTACCTTACACATGCATGTCTCGACTGCTCCTTTGTCAAGCAGTTTTGTCACATACCTAGTTTACTGCCAATTTGGGTAGGTTTCACATCAGGGATCCAGGCACAGATCAGAGTACAGATTATGTCAAAGTATGGTTCATGTCATGAGTGTGATCATAAATATACCCCACTTGGGTTCTGGACTTCTATGGACATGTTTCTGAACGTCTTAAATCTTTTCACATACTGATGTGTCCATGTGATTCAGGCACATTTATCCTCTGTGATGCACACTCATTGTTGACCTCTTAAAAATATATATATATATAAATACTGCAGTGCTTTATGGTTATTCTGATGCAACCAAACACTTTGCAAAATGTTGTCTTTACCTGCAAACATATTTGTATGATAAATAAAACATTTGGGCTGCATGGTTGTGCAGCAGAGTGCTGGGCCCTCACAGCAAGATGGTTGCTGGTTTGACCTCCTGAGCTGGTCTGGGCCTCTCTATGTTGGCTTAGAATGCTAACCTGTGCATGTATAGGTTTTCTATGAATACGCTGGTTTCCTTACTAGCATGTTTTTTTTAGGTTAACTGGTGAATCTAAATTGCCTTAAGGTGTGATTGTACGTGTAATTGGATTTTGATCTACACATCAGCCCTGTAATTGACTAGCAATTTCTCCAGGATGCCACCTGCCTCTTGCCCAGTGTCAGCTGGGATAGGCTCCAACACCACCCCAAAAGGACAAGTGGTACAGATAACGAAGAAGAAGAATATTGAGGGAAATATGTTTTCATAATTGAAATAAATTGAGGCTCTGCATATTTTCAGATTTTTTACAGTAAAATCAAAATGATGAGAAAAAATATGGTTGAAGATATCATTGCACCACAAGACTCAAAACGTCAGAACTATTTTGCAAACCCTTTCTGTCAGACCAAAACCTATCTATTTTTAAGGATGTTTTTTTTTTTAATAAAACAATGCTACTGGTCACCTTCATGTTGGTGAGTTGGTTTTATAAACCATGAAAAAGACTAATTTGTAATCAGGAAGTTACTTTATTCATTCATACAGCAATAAAGCATTTTTTTTAATTTCCTGAAATGTAGCAGCTTCAGAAATAGGAGGTTTATGTCTGACAAGGAAACTTTCTGTGCCCTGTTTGTATTTTGGTGTTGTGCCAAATCATGGTTCAAAATAATTAACAGTGTTATTACCCCCTCAGTGCTCCACAGAACTCTTGATTCACTCTTTTAAACATTGGGTTTCCCCTTAACTTTAACATAAATCCACCTACTGAACCAGTCGTTGAGAAACAAGGTATTTCTTTGAATAACACTGTAGAAAATACTGCCAGTTTAGAGAGATAGTCATAGGAGTTTAATGTTTTTTTATGTTTAAGAGAAGCAGTAAAGGTTTTATTTTTCATCTGTGGCAAAGTACGTTTCCTTGACCTAACCCTAACTTTAAGGTCTAACCTTAAAATAGTCCATCAGTGACATAAAACAGATGAAACCTAAGTATGTGCATATGAGAACCAGAGATCTATGACGCAGATATCAGAACGCCTGGAAGGACAATGCTTGGGTCTCAGATTTCAGCTGACATCATTTTTGTACAGATCTATTGTTAGGTATATGGAGCTCAGACAGAGAAAAAGAAAAAGAAAACCAATTGTGTTGTAGAATCTTTTCTTGAATAAACCACAAAATTTTGTGACTTACTGCCACAAGAGGCACCAAAATTGATGAAAACAGACATATTTGATGAAAAGCAGAACACCCTGCCTTATATGAAGCCAAAAAATGCAATGGATCAAACTGTATGAAAGGCAGATAAAGTTTTATCAAACTATGGGAGCTCACATTGGTCTAAGTTGTGTTAAAGTCATCTTCTTATTTGTTTATTTCCAAGTAGCTAATAATGCAACAAAAAGTACAAAACATCATAAATATCTGCTCCATACTGCATCACTATTTGGACCAGATTCTCAAAGATTAAGTAGAAAAAAGCTCAGGCTCTTTGTCCCCGTCACTGCTTTTAGGAATGAAAAAGTACAACCAGAGGTAAACTCACAGTTAAACCCTCTTGTTCATGCACTTATCCATGTGTGCTCTGAGTGTCATCATTTGAATCATCAGATTAGCTCATATTAATGGCAGGCAGGTAAAACTTACTGTGAGCATTGTATGCGCATCTTTTCTGCAGCATTTCGCTCCACACTCAGAAGGTGTAGCGGCATAATTAGTAACCATGTCAATCAGAGACTTTCAGCCATCTTAATCGGTTTGGGTGCTCATGAGTGTATATTTATTATGGGTATAGAAACAAGCCTGTGGCTCCTCCTGATCCTGTGTTATAGTGAGTTACACAATGCATCAAATGATTGAACACTTTATCAGCCATATCAGATTCTTTACAGCCAAACTTTCATTTTTTCTCGTATCTGCAGTTCTTCTCCATCATCCTCATCATCTTCATTGCTGAAGTGGCAGCTGGAGTCGTGGCTTTGGCCTACTCTTCATTTGTAAGTTCCCCACTTCACCTCTGCCTCCTTCTTCTCATTCACTGCCTCGTCACACCCTCTTCCTTTCCACTCCTCCTCTTCACTCTTTTTCCATTGTCTCTTAATTCTTATCGCCCCTCGCTGTCTTTTTCTGTCACCCTCTCACCTCCACGTCCCACTCTCTGGATTTTATCTCCATGTAAATTCTCCATTATAGCCAGGGCCATCATTGAATTACTGGCTTTATGTCCGCCTCACTACATTTGGCTACTTAATGACTCCAGGATAGCCGGGGGGCTGTGCGGCGTCTCTAACTTTGAGCAATTTATTATGCTGGAATATTGAAGCTAAAGCATTTTATATGCAAAATAGCCTATTTACATATATGTCCTCCTCTGCCTCTCTCAAACACAGATACACACACACAAACGTGCCCCATTTCCATTTAGTGCCACGTATAATAATTACAAGGATTTCAAATGAGCTATGTAAAGGGAGGTTAGTGAAGGCTAGGGTCCTAATACACAAAATTTAAGGCAGAGTTTTTTTCTTATCCAATCAGAAGATGTATCTGAGTCTCCAGGAGAAAGCGAGGTAATCTAGCAAACCTCCATCTGCAGTGAGGAGCTGATGAACAGAAGAGAGAGGACTGAACTGACTGAGATTTCATTTATCTGTGCCGGTATATTGTCTCTAAACCAGTTTAAGGTGCAGCTGCACACTTTGTCTTATATCTTTTATAAAGGCTATCAATTCACTGATAAGGCTGATAGTTTTGACACAGATATTAGAAAATAAGTAGCTGCTGCAAAAGTTCATGCATTCCAATTATTACTATAATAAAGACCTGTGAGTATGGAAATATGTCTCATTTTTTTGTCATATATAAGCTAGTGTATTTCAAGTGCTCATAAATCATGACTGCTTCAAGTGCTGGAACTGTGCCTGCAGGTTGTAGGACTTTCATCCTCCAAGCTTTATTTTTAAGAAGATAGTTGGTGTTGTTTTTTGGCATTCACCAAATCTCAATATTCACTTATAAATTTAATTGTTTAACAAGACCTTTCACACTAGTTTTAGTAGAAGTGATGAAGTGATTGTTGGCGCCATAATGGAGATAGCCTACTTATTATATACATAATTATAACTATTATTTTGATTTTACATTGAATGTCACCAAACCACTTAGAGGTTCTCCTATCAGACACAACATTTTCTGGCAGTTATTGTCAAAAATGTGGAAAACTGCCTTACCCTGCACTGTTAACAAATTCTGGATCCACATCTATATTAGGATCACAAAATCTAACCACTACTTCCTTGTACCATGACCAAGATTCCCTGAAAATTTTATCATAATGCATTTCGAACTAGAGTTAATGTCAAAAATGTTGAAAACTGCCCATCTTGCAGTGCTAAGAAATTGTTGAAAAAAACTCCTGGATCCACGTCCTTATTTGCATCACCACCAAAAATCAAATCAGGTCTTCCTTGTGCCATGACCAGCATTCCCTCAAAATTTAATCCAAATCCAATTGTAAGCTTTGGAGTTCTCCTATTAATAATCTAACAAACAGACAAACTAACTAACAAACCCCAGCAAATGCATAACTACCTCTGTGGTGGTACCAAAGAAGGAGAATTCACGTCTAAGCTGATGAACATGAACATGTCAAACCAGTGCATCTCAGAGCAGGGAAAAGTAATCACAGCTTTAAAGGAAAATGTCTGGAGCACACCATCATTTAAGCACTTTTGATATAATAGACCGATGTTTCAATTCTACAGGTGTTTTCCTCAGTCATCAAAGACTAGGGTAGGGTATGAGGGAACTTTGAGTAGTGCGTCTACCTGTGATTGGCAGTCAGCCATTGGTGGAGTAGAGGGGGCCGAGACTCTCCAAAAGGAGCATTATCCTAACGCTGTGATAATGTTTCTGGTTTGAGTATCCATTTATTGTTCATATTGATACCATAGTGATGTAATATCAGTGTCCCTTTCTGTGTTGAGAAAGCACAAGACAGTATGGCACGCCCTATTTAGCAAAAAAAAAAATCCTATTTACCTCTCCAACACAGTGGAGGAATCACTTTATCCTCCTTCAAGAACAAAATACTACAGGGACATAAATACCACACCTCAAATCTGCCGTATGTATTGACAAGTTATGTGTCTAAATGCAAAAATTCCCATTAAGATGAAGATTTTGCCTTTCATGCAATAAACTGACAAATTCAGTACATGCCATATCCCCTGCTAATTTGAACCAGAGTTACCAGTCATTTAAACCTTCCTCAGAAAGCAACCAGAGTGACTGAGAAAAGACCCAGGGAAAGACCAAGAATCTGCTGTGTAACCAACAGAAGATGGATGGTTGGATGGATGGTTGGATGGATAGATGGATAGTTGGATAAAAGGCAAGGCTTGGTTGCTGGGTTGACTGACTGAAAAACAGATGGTCAAACAGACTTATTGGCTGGCTGGCTGGTTGGTTGAGTGATGGGAGAGATGGATGGAAAGATAGAAGGATGGATGGAGGGTTGAATTGAATGACTGAAGACTCGCTGGATGGATGGATAAAGAGACAGAACAATGGACAACAGGTTGGCTGGCTGGTTAGACATATTAATAGCTTACTGGATGGATGAATAAATAAATGAATGGACAGATTTTAAGATGGATGTATGCATAGATAAATGGCTATGTGGTTGGATGGGTGAATTGACAGATGATTGAATGACTAGAAAAATTAATGGGATTCATGGATGGATAGATGGATGAACAGATAGATGGATAATTGGATGGGCTTGATGGTTGGATCCACGGATGGATGAATGGGTGAGTGGATAGATCAAAGACTTAAAATCTTGATAGTTTAAAGGCCAGACAAAAGGAGAATCAGCTGGTTTGCAAGAAGAAGAGATCGAATGCTGCCCTAGTGGCTGGATGTTTAGCTGGATGGCTGGATAGATGGTAAGCTGATTTGCTGGCTTACTGGAGAATTGGGTGGATGGGTGGATGAACAAATGAATGTGTAGATAAATGGTTGGTTGAGTGTATGGATGGATAAATGAACAGACTGAATGATGGATGGATGGATGGATGGGTGGTTGATAAATGGATAAATTGATGGATAGAGAGATGGATGGGTGCGTGGTACATAGATGGATGGGCAGATGACTGACTGACTGGCTGGCTGGCTTGCTGGATGGATGGACTTAAACTTGATGGACAGTTGGACAAACAGACAAATGAACAAATGGTAGGGAGACTGAATGGCTATAGAAATGTTATAGGGTAGATTGACGGATAGATAGATTGAAAGACAGATAGATGGATGGGAGGAAGTAAGGCTGGATGGAGGATGCTTGCTGGCCTTTTGGCTGGCTGGATGGATGGAGAGACAGACAGATGGCTAGCTGGTTAGACAGATACATAGCTTAGATTGATGGATGGATGGATGAATAAATTGATAAACTGACTTACAGATGAATAAATAGATAAACAGCTATATGGATGCAAGGGAGAATGGACAGATGCATGAATGGATAGAAAAATGGATGAGATGGAGAAGTGGATTGAAAGCCCGATGGACAGTTTGATGCACAGACAAATGGATAAAAGGTAGGACAGCTTGTTGTCCAGACAAATACATGGATGGCTGACTGGCTGGAAGGCTGGGTGGATAGAAAGATAGTTACATAAGAGGAAGCAAGTAAGGCCGGATGGGGGGAAAGGGAAAACGATCACATGGAAAATCATTTTTTGTCTTATATTGTTTGAAAGTTGTTATGATTGCGGTGTGATGAGGTTATAAAGTGACACTTTTTACTAGAAAGGTGATAAAGGTATTATTCTGATATTTCTAATTTTCTCCATATTTAGCTGAATATTTTGTTTCTTGGACCCTAAACCATAAATGTGAATTCTCTTTGCAGTACAAAGACATACCTCAAACTTCTCCTTCTCTCTGTTACTTGTTAAGTCCTTTTCTCTTATCTAGTATAGGCTACCTTTTTTGTCCTGTCTCATCCTAAGTATGCCTTCACACCAAGAAGCAGGAGTGTTTTTGTCATATATGTGTGCATTTGCCCTTGAAGGCTGAGTTTGGAGGGGATGCTGCTGCTGCTGCTCTGTTTCTTTGTTGAGATAAATCTGCCTCCTCTCTCGCCTACCATCTCCAAAAGCTGAGCTAACCAATGTAAGCAAATTAAACAGCATCTGGTGAGAGAGGGGCACCGACAAGAGCCAGCGCTCCAATAAAACAAGAGAGAGAGAGAAGGAGAGAGCTTTTGTTGAAGGCTCAATGAAATGCAAGACATAACTCATAGATTTGTCTTCCTTAAGGAGATCATAGATATGGTTTAGAGCCAATTTAACGCTCTGTTGTTAGCTTTAGCATCATCTGTTCATTACAAACACAAAAGACATCTCCAGGTCCATCACGGATATGAGCGTGTGCAAGCAGCTGTCCATCTCCTGCTTTTGATAAGACACAGTAAACACAATGGCATCAGAATAATGAATATGGGTAATATACATCTAATATGCATATATATAGCTGCTCATGTCAATAAGTAAGAGACAGAGGCGTAGACAATGGAGGGAGAGCATAAATAAGGCGTTGATCTTTTGTGTTCTACTTATCGGAGGCATAAATCTGCAGTTTGGACACCAGGCCCAGCAGCTCATCTATGCAAAGAGCCAATAACCTTCAGGTGGTCGGAATAACGGAGATTTAATAAGCAATTCCAGCATGCGTTATGAGAGGCCGTCAGTGGTCATGGTTGTTCCTTCTCTGCCAAGTGATTCGGAAGTGACCAGGGTGGAGATTTATTAGAGGGGGGTGGTAGATATGGTCCTCACAGAGGATGAATGGAGTGGATGTGATGACGTTTAATGAATCATGCCGACCTCTGTGGGCCGTAGAGGAATGTGATTTCCAAAACGTAATCCAATACGCATCACTGTTTGTCTGAGAAAGGGTTGTAAGATGATTAACTCCTATTATTTCTGCTTAAAAGCTGCATCAATCAATACATTTACATTAACAATAGCAGTCATTATATTTATGTGAGAGGGCATAATGAGTCCATAGTTATTACAACCAAATCTTTGTTTCCCCATTATTCTGGGAAGCACTGGACAACCCCTAATTCTAATGAAGTTGAGGCGCTGTGTAAAACATAAAAACAGGATTTAATGATTTATAAAATATTTTAGACATATACTTTGTTAAATATATTACAAAGACAAGAGGTTCAAACTGACAGAAGTTATTGTATTTGAAAAATATTTACTTATTTTGAGTTTGATGCCTGCAACGTGTTCCAAAAAGTCTGGGACAGGGGCATGTTTACCAGTGTGTAACATTCCCTTTCCCCCAAACAACACTCAATAACCATTTCGGAACTGAGGACACTAATTGTTGAAGCTTTGTAGGTGGAATTCTTTCTCAACCTTGCTTGATACATGACTTCAGTTGCTAAACCGTCCAGGGTCTCTGTTGATATTCAGCACATGCTTTTAGCATTAATAGTGCATTCACAGATGTGCAAATCACCCATGCCATAGGCACCAACACATCTCCATACCATCACAGGTGCTGGCTTTTGCACATTCTGCTGATAAATTCTGGTTTCTTCAGGAAAAGACCATCCAGACAGGTTGGACCCAACATCCTTGATTTTAAAAAACAATATGAAACGTGGACTCGTCAGACCACAGATGAGCTCAGGCCCAAGCAGACAGGTGCATTTCTGATATGCAGTTTATGTTTTGCATGGCAGAGTTTTGACTGGCACTTCTAAACTGATGTAAATTGATGAACTTTGTTAACTGAAAATGGTTTTCTGAAGTGCCCTCGAGATAATATCCTTTACAGAATGATATCAGTTTTTAACAAAGTGCCACCCAAGGGAAGGAATGTCACAGGTTTTCAATGTTTTCGGCCTTGCTGCTTACATGCAGGGATATTTCTGGACTCTCTGAATCTTTTGATGATATTATGGACTGTAGATGATGAAATCTCTAAATGTTTTGCAATTGTACTTTGAGAAACATTGCTCTTTGACTGTTGGACTATTTGCTCATGCAGTTCTTCATAAAGTGGTGAACTACGCCCCTCCTTGACAAGTAAGACTTATAGGAATGCTGGTAATATACCCAGTCATGACACTCACCTGTTTCCAATTGACCTGTTCACATGTGGAATATTGCAAACATGTTTTTTGAGCATTCCTCAACTTTCCTAGTCTATTGTTACCCCTGTCCCAACTTTTTTTTAAGAAGGTGTTGCATCAAATTCAATTTCCATCCATCATCTACACCACTTATCCCTTTCAGGGTCACAGGAGGCTGAAGCCTATCCCAGCTGACATTGGGCTAGAGGCAGTGTACACAAAGGGCCAGTCACCAGCCAATCACGGGGAGCATATAGAGAAAGACCGACAACCATTCACTCTCACACCTAAGGGCAACTAATCAACCTAATGAGCATGTTTTTGGTCTGTGAGAGGAAGCCACTGTGCTTGGAAAGAACCCATGCATGCACTGGGAGAACATGCAAACTCCACACAGAAAGGTCCTGACTGACCCAGGGATCGAACCAGCGACCTTCTTGTTGTGAAGCATATGTATTACCTGCTGTGCCACTGTGCCTCCTGTGTTGTTCAATGCTTTTCAAAAATCTATAAATGTTTTATCAATATTTTGGAGTTTTTACCCATTATTTGAAGAATATGCACGTAAAATTGGGTTATTTAAAACATAGCCATGGTCAGTTGGTACTATTCAGGCTAGAATGTGAGTAATATGGCATGAAATATCCTTGAAATTCAAGTTTGCACATGACACCAATCATGCAAATGTCTGCTGCTCTTTTGAGATGCACTCAGTGGGGTCTTGGCTCATTGGAATAACTATTTTGGGAGTCTATGGCCAAAAAAGTTTGGGAACCCACTCTGTGTGGGTGAAATGTATTCATAACACCAACAAGCTAAGGCTTTGTAATACAAAATGAAGCAGAAACTGTATATTTGTCTTCTTTTGTTGCATCTCTTTAAGACTCTGTCACTTCCACTCAGTCTCCTTTTTGTTCTAATACAAACAGAACGGAAATATGAGCGACAACACAAAGGACAGCCTCTTCTTGTAACAAAGAAACGCTCAGCTGAACACAATAAGGTTTTCATTTATTGCTTTTCCTCTTAACAACAATAACCAATTAGCAGGGGGCGAGTCTCTGCAGGAGGAGATATCGATAATGATTTCAAAAAAGAGCAATACGCTGTAAAGCAGCACAAGATCAATAACATGAAGCTGAACACTTTTATCATGTGAGCCGAGCGTGTTCACTCTACTGTATTGATAGATGTGTTATCATCCCCCCGCCTCGCCGTGCACCCTGCTTCTACGGGCTTTGTCCTGCCTAAACGTGTGTGTGTGTGTGTTGGTTTCATATCAGTGTGTGAGCATGTGAGTGTGTGTGTTTAACGGGATGTAGTGAGGCACGTTGCCGTGTGACAGTGATGAATTAGCCGGCTGGTAATAACCCTCTCTGATCTCGGCCGCTCTCCATGCTTCTTGGGGGGCACTTTTAATTGTGGCATGTATCCCAGCATCCCCTTGGGCATCTCGTCCGCCTGCCCCCTGTACTGTATACACACTCACACACACGTGCACACGGGGAAATAATGCACTTTCAGGCACATAAAGTTGATAGACACACGGGCGCATGTGTACAGTAAAGTGCACTCTCTACCCTCATCAAATGGGTCTTTGTGCGACTGTATGCGACGGGATTATTAATCAAAATGGAAAAACGGACTGAGGAAAGGAGGAGGAGGGACGGAGAGGAAGCCTGTGTGTTTGTGAGGGAAAACTCCCAAACAAAGGACTCCTCACCAAAGCTGGCTGCACACAAGACAATCTTCAAATCATAAACAATAAAAATTATGTAGACCACAGATTTAGGGACAGCTTTTACCATTTTGTAAATTATACTCCACTGAATGGTCACACAATTCAGCCAGACCATGAGAGCAAACACGCACTAAAGATAATGTCGATTTCACAATGACGATTCCACATGAGATCTTACAGGAAGTAGTGCCATTAAATGCAAAAAGACAAACAAATAAAATCAAGGTGAAGACGGTTGAAGAAAAGTTGTGTTTACGTTTGCTGCTATGCTTGTGAGCTGTAAAAATACATCACATTTTCTTCCCTCCTAATCCTCACAAGATCAGTGGTAGGGCCAAGTTAAGAATTGTAAAAACACTCATCAGCAGCGCTAATTTACCACTTTGCATCTACATATTACAAACCCTCCAAAAATACAATGTAAATAAAAAAAATGCAATCATTTGCAAATTCTTTTTTGACCAATATTCAACTGAATACACTACAAAGATAAGATATTTAATCTTCAAACTGTTACGCTTTACTGTTAACACTTTTTGCACATTTACTCACATGGCTCAGATATTTATCACCTTTAATATAAAAACATAAAAATGTGCTTTTCTGAGCATGTGCAGACCTGCTTTGATCACTTTAGTTTTTAGAATGTTGTAAGTACGCCAGGTTACACCTACCTCCAGTCTTCCCAACTTATTCTGTTTAATACTGAAGCTAGATATTTCTGCTTTTTTGTTACCATCAGTAAGTATCACTGCTATAGTCATATATACAATAGAGGAAATCAACATAGTCGTAGTATTCGGGTTACTAGTAATAGTGATTGTATTTCCTCACTGAAATAGAATCCTGGGACACAATTCATATAGATTATGCATTGTGGTGCTGCAACCTGTAAACTCTTTACTGTAGTTGTCTCTACTTTATTTTTATCTCTCTGTCATGCACTGTCTGTCTGTGCGTCCATCTCTTCCAGGATGCGTGTTTTGTGCAGTCGTGATCAGGCTTGTCAGTAAAATGATATATGCTCATAAATGACACACACTTTTTTATGTCACTAAAATTGTCCTAACTTATATACCCTACTCCCCCTGTCTCACCCTCTCTTGATTTAGCAGCCATATGGATCATCTCCTCCCCCTCTGTCTTATTTCAACAGCTTTTTTTAGCTTCTCCATATTGTTAACAAGCAGCCTTCCACAAAAATCAAAGTTACACTTTGCTATAAATATGACTGTTTTGAAGGCACTGCCCCATGTTGTTTGGGAGAATAACAGTTTAAATTCAGGAGAAAGCCACACAGAGCATAAGAGTGAAAAAAAAAAACACTGAGCATTTCCGTGTCACCACCCCATAACATTTTTTTTGCATGAGACAATTCATTTGTAAAGCATGACCAAGCCTTTCCTTGCTACCTAGCCTCTTTTATCTTATTTTTTTTAACTCTTTGGGTAAACAGACAAAATGTGTCCCACAGACCCATCAGGAGCACCAATATATATGTAAATCTGACCCCTCCCATCCGTTTAGGGCCATAAAAAGCAGGAAAGAATGGAGAATAATGGTTTGGTCAATTTTTGATTTACTTTCATTTTTTCCAGGTGCCATGCCGGGGCTGTTTATTTCCCAGGTGCTTTGTGTGAGAGAAGATTTATTTAATTTCTGATGAATAGGTGACTCCCTGAGAATTACCTTTTCCTGCCCGTGAAATCTGCTGCAGTGTTTTATTTTCATGGGACCCCTCTGTGTGGGGTGTGTATACTTTAAAGTGTGTACGTGTGTGTGATACAGTGTCGGTCTTTGACAGTAAAAGCTCTGCAGTGCAGGGATGCGCTTTTATATCCACACACAGGAGACTATTTGCATGTTAAGTCCTCTCATTTACATGCCAAGAGACTGTTTGACTGCTGGGGAGGTTACTTTTTATTTTTTGTTTTGGAAAGCTATTCAAGACACAAGGAGAATTTTAGAATTTAAATCGGCGTGAGAGATGACTGCACTTAAAGTGATAAAGTTGCTTGAAACCAAGAGTACTTTAAAAATAAAGAGGGGAGAAATAACAGGGACATTTTCCCAATAACATGGATGTTTTTGCTTTTGTTTGTGTTTTTCACAGGCCGAAGGGATCCTCAGAGCATGGGCCACTCCTGCGTTGCAGTCTGATTACGGCAGTGAGCCTGTTGTTACAAAAATGTGGAACACCACCATGATGGAGGTACAAAGCTGGAGTTCATTCATGTCTTGACAGCTCAAAATGATCTTGGCATGTCTTAAAGGTCCTTCATTTTATATACACTCACTAGCCATTTTACTGGGTACACTGTGCTAGAACCACATTGGAGCTCTTTTGCTTTCAGAACGGCTTTAATTCTTCAAAGCATAGATTCAACAAGGTTCTGGAAATATCCCTCAAATATTTTAGTCCTTAATGACATGATAGCATCACACAGTTGCTTCAGATATGACAGTACACATCCATGATGAGAGTCTTGTGTTCCACCACATCCTAAAGGTGCTCTATTGGATTAAGATCTGGTGACTAGGGAGGCCACTGGAGTTCATTGTCATGTTCAAAAACCAGTTTGAGATGTTGAACTTTGGGGCATGGTGTGCACCCTCCTGCTAGAAGTAGCCATCAGAAGATGGTTATACTGTGGTCACAAAGTGATGGACAATGTCAGCAACAATACTCAGGTAGGCTGTGGGGTTTAAATGAAGGTCACTTGGTATTTAGGGGTCCAAAATGTGTCTAGAAAACATCCCCCCATGCCATTATACCATCACCACCACCACCAGGGGGTTATCTCAGATTATCTTGTCCCAGGCCCAGCCAAGACTGTCAGCTGGCCGGTAACAGTGCACAAACAGACAAGTTTTATCCTTTAACCTTTCAGTCTGATTAGAAAAACTTTATCATGCAATCAGACCTACTGGTTTAAATCTTCCAACTCAAGAGAACAGATTGTACAAACTATAAAACAGTTTCCTGCTCTGTCCTTCACCAAGCACAGTGGACAAAGCACTATAAAATGTCTGAAGCTAAATGAAAAATCTAACAAAGCCTCCACTCAATCATGTGCATATCTTTGTGGATTATCTCGTCTTCTTTTGTCTGTGGGCTCACCTTGGCTCTTCTGCACACAAAAGCTTCAGCTGAGGTAAATCAGGGAGCTGCGTCTTCCATCTTAACTGACAAGTGCCCTAATTTGTACAGGGGTTAGAGGTTAATAATAGTTAGGATTAATGCAATAACAGTTAAGACTATTTAAATAGAAGCACATACAGATTCATCTCTCATTTCTATGTGAATATTTTGATTATTTAAAATCCTCTGTGATTGATTAGTGCACTCAACATTTTACAACAGGAAGGTTCAAAGTCACAAACAGACAGGATTGGTTTGAGAAGTTGAGTATTTTCCTGTAAAGCAACAGACTGAATACTAAATTGACATCCTCTTATAAAAACTGACCCAATGAGGTCAAAGAGGATCAAGGCTGCTTTGACTAAAGATGTAATAATCATTTGAGCACTATTAAGATAATCATTTTTTCTTTTTCTCCTAGCTAAAGTGCTGCGGTTTCACCAACTACACTGACTTTGTGGGCTCAAAGTTTGAAAAGGAGAACAACGGACTTTTACCGCCCACCTGCTGCTCCACAAACAGCTCCATCTGCAGCCCCACAGAGGCAGAGCGCAGCGCCGTGAAGGTGTGACTGAAAATAAGTTCAGTTTTGAGAGCACAAACATCCACCAAGCCATTTCTAACACTTTAGAGAAAGTTGTTGTCAAAAATGTGGAAAACTGCCCTATCTTGCACTGTTAAGAAATGCTGTATTAACATCAACCCTGTCTTTCACAGGGCTGTTTTGAAAATATCTTGGAGATCCTAAAAGAACACGCTAACATTGTGGGAGGCATCGCTGCAGGAATAGGAATCGTGGAGGTAAATTAATTTGAAGAGAAAATTCCTGCAAATGTAGAGGGTCTTGTTTATTTCCAAAACTAAACACAGCTTAAACATCAAAGATGGTTCTTAATTCTTTGATAGTTTGTCGTCCAAGCAAACTGAAGCCAGAAATATATTAATTATAAAATAATATTAAGTTAACGCACCCGTTAACACTAAGCAGGCAAAAACACATCGATAAAGTCAAACTCAAGGTCAAGCGAATCTACCCTTCATCAGGCAGATGAACAGGAATGTTTGTGTATGGGCACCTTATTCAGATGTTGATGATTGTGGACTTGACTATTAGTTTGACTTTTAAATGTTTTGTGATTGTCGCTCCAGCTGATGTATTATCTCTGCCATATCTCCGCTGCCTCTACACTGATCCCACTGGTGATGTGTATTCTGTAGCTTGCATCTGTATTGCGTTATTCTGAACGAGGTACACAACCGATGCTTAAGACGCATGGCGGCCATCATGTGTTCTCATCTACGAAGTTAACAGCAAATTAATGTCCAACCTTACTCCTCAAAGTCATTTAAGTGTGAATCTGAACATCTCTGAGATTAAATGTCCTTCTTAGGCAGATGATAATTAATATTTGTGCATGTAGGGTAAACTCTTTTGAGAATGAAGAGTAAAACTGGTCTAGGTATTAATTAAACAGTAACATTTGATTTGTGATTAACTTCTAAAGCACACTGATAAACCAACACACGTTTCTGTTTCCTCAGATTGCCGCCATGGTTGTGTCCATGTACCTGTACTGTCACCTGGACAACAGAATCAGCTGAGGCTCCTCGACAAGACTGCACAATAAGCTTTTTTATTTCCTCTTCTGGATCATTTATGTAATACAAATCTTTATTCATGTTTGTATTTTATATAACGAGAAAAACAATGCAAATACCTTCAAAGTTTAATTATTACAGTTTCAAATAAAATACATCTAATGGCTTTCACTTGTTTACCTGGTTTCTTACTCTAAATGTCTTTAAGATTCATGAAAATATTCACTATTTTTGTCCACCACACCCTCAATGGGCATTAATTAATCATTTAAGTTGCAAAGGACCTTTCAGTCACAGTTTTGGTGTAGCTGCACATTTCTCCTTTCTAAGATCTTCATTTCATGACTCTTCACCAAACAAGCCTTGAAAGTGTATTTTCACTTCAGGTGCTGAAAGAATACTGTGATACAGGACAACCATAATAGATTAACAACTGCAATATGCAGTAAATGATCATAAATCATCCATCCATCCATATCTGTACTGCTTTATCCTTTCAGGGGTCAAAGGGGCTGGAGTCAGTCCCAGCTAACATTACATGAGAAGTGGGGTAAGCACTGCCAGCCAATCAGGAGGAAACGGGAATACTTGGAGAAAACTAAAGTATTCACAGGGAGTACATGCAAACTCCACATGGAAATAAGTTCACATACAAAGTGACAGCCCTGACCAATTCTGATTAACACTATCAAAAGCTAAAAGAAAATATCTACAAAGTAATGAAAACCTGTCTTAAAGGCTTTTAATACCACTCTCAAATAGTGCAAAAAGACATATGACCATAAGAATCATATGACCAAACATAATGCTAAATCATTTCCAAGTCATGGATCATGGCCACCAACCACTTTAAAGCAATATTATATCAATCAATCAATCAATCTTTATTTGTATAGCGCCAATTCATAACAAGTGTTATCCCAAGACACTTTACAATAGAGCACAAAGCTCTTCATATTATGGATACACATATATGCATACATACATATATACATATAAAAATACACATATACATATATATACAAATATATACATCCAACACCCAACATGAATCCATATAGCCAATCATGAATCCCTCCATCATGGCGGCAAGAAAAAACCTTCTGTTAAGCAGCAGGAAATCTTGAATGTGGACCCCATTATATAACCTTGTAGCATCAACACAAAGAGATATAAAATGAACAGGGAGTGACAAAAATAACCATAAAAGATGTAATATTACATCTGTAAAGCTGCTCTTTGTCATGACTGAGCTTCAGTTTCAAAGAAAACTGCACCTTTGCATCTTTTGTGTTAAAACCATTCATACATGCAACATCTCTTGTCCAGCAGATAACATGTTTGTCCTGAAAGACTGAATAAATATTGGCCAACAGATGACCTGACAATAGACAGAAGGTAGAGCTTTGTGATTCTGAATGAAGGCTTTCATCATAAAACCTCAGCCAATGACTCACAGGCTTTGTTCAACAGGTCCTGTGTGACTGAAGAGAACGCTGGAGAGAGACATGATTATGAAACCCATCTGAGAAATGAAAATGAATAATGAAGAGTGGAAAAGGAAACTTAACCAGCATCAATAACATGCTGGTTAAGTTTCCTTGCTTGTATTTTTAAAACATTTGAGCAGCAGAAACAAGAAATCATGTGTTTTTAAACAAACAAACAAAAACTCTGGAGATAAAATAACCACTTGCTCAGTCACAGATACAACTAGGGTTGTTAATTTCCAGGAATGTTCAAAGTTAGAAACTTTCCATGGGAATTAACGAGAATTAACAGAGTAAACCAGGAAATTACCACAATGAATGTTGCCCTTTAACAAAGATTTTAAAGTTTGGGGAAATGTATTTTAGCATAATCTTGCCATAACAACCAGATTTCATCCAAGTACACCAACAACTGCTCTTTATTAATCACATGCACATAGCACGCTGCTTACTGCAGGGGTACTGAGGCACATAAAGCGAAGCTGAAATTGATTGTTCAAGAAAAAAATTAAAAAACGTTTTTCTAATTGTATTATTTTGCATGACTGTCTGCCTATGATGAAATGTCTTGTTTATTTTCCTGTTTGGATATGATAAAGTTCATTAAAATTACCCCCAATTTCTAGTTAATTCCCATAAACTCCCCCAGATTCCCAATTTTCCAAAATCTCCCAGCTTAACTCCCCATGAAAAAGTTCTTGCAAAGTTTCTGGGATTTAACAGAAATTTTCCACTCCATTGCAACCCCAGATACAACAGATTGTAACTGAAATCAGAAACTGATAAAAACATCTGTGATTTTTTTAAAGATTATTTTACACAGGCACAAGTTGTTTGTGAACTCATGGACTCAGACAGGTCTGTAGATCATAAAAAATCTCGTTTTTAATATATTAACTGCAGAAAGAAAAAGCAAAATAATTGAATAACTGAATTAATGAAAAACACCCTGTGCTATGACACTCAGTTACATTACTCCATACTACAGTATCATCTAAACACCCTTTTTATGATGATTTCATTATTATTGTTTTCTCAAACTTTTGTCACAAAGTTATTTTGTCACACAGTCTCCTCACCTCACTATGCACCATTTTAAGGGGCTGTCATCCACACTGATTTGGCATTTTGGGTGCCTGAAAGCGTACATTTATGAAAACGGATCCCAGAGTGGATACATCTGGAAACACCAGCCTTGCATTACCATGTGTACAAAGCATACGTATATTTTCAGAAATTATGACATCATAGCCCACCTCTCCATTAAAAACCATGCCCAAACTCTGACAACAACAGAAACAATGACAGAATACAGTGTCACGCTTGTGCTGCAGAAGCTACTGAGCTTGTTATGGCTTTAACAGCAAAATCTTCTGCTGGGCAAAGTACTGAATACTCCCACACCTAATCTGACCTGACCCCTAACACCATGAGGAACAAGAGGACACAGAGAACAGCATACACCAGTGTTTGTTTACATTTCTCATAATGTGTGCCTGCTATATGTCTTCTTCTGTGGTTTTAGTGTATATCTGCAGCAGCGTTACAGTGCCACTTACAGGCCTGGAATATAAACTACAGCATTTTCAGTGTTTTCATTTGGACAAACACATTTCTGGAAGCAATGCTCTTTACAGAAATGTGTTTTATTTTTTAAGATTATCTTTTGGGCCTTTTGTGTCTTTATTAACAGGAGAGCGAGTGAGACAGTGGATAGGCTTGTGAAAGTAAATGATGGAGAGTAGAGGAAGACACTGCAAGATGGCCATATGCTGAATTTGAGCCAGGCCGGCAGAGGCATATACATGGGTTGGTACTGGTTACTTACCACTCTGCCAAACCAGCGCCCAGCAGAAAGTGTTTTAAGAAAGAAAATGTTTCCCTCTCCATGTGGACAAGGCCTAAGTGTATTTTTCCAAAACAGATAAATAAGGCTGTTTTTAATTTGACATAAACTATTTATGTGTTTTTTATAGATTTCTATAAATACTATAATAATATTATATCTAACTATATAATAATATACCTAACTATAAATTACACATTTAAATCTCAGTCATTTGGTAAATATTGGGGTGGCTGTACACTAATGAGTGTTGTGGCTACACTTCTCATTTGAAACAGAATGACATCCAGCGAGCTCGTTCTCCCATCCAATTATACACCTGCGAGGCATTTAGAGTTAAATCTGTCATCATCTCAGAGCTGCTGCGCTTCATGTTTAACAATCACCTGCAGCACTTTCTCTCCTACACGTACACACGATGACCCACAGCACTCGCTCTTCACACTCTCACAAAATCAATATTCCATCTTCATCTCAGCCATCAGCTTCTGAGCCCGCCTCCAATGCTCAATAGGTCAAAAATGAACTTAAAAGGCAGCAGACACACATATGCATAAACACACACCCCATACAAACCAATGTCTTCTGACTGACAGACATAAATGATCGGGTTTGGAGACGGAGTTGCTGATGACCGGCGTTTAAGGGTTCCTGTGTGTGGTCAATGAAGAAATAACCTCATGTGTTAAAAAAAAAGTCAAATGACTCAAATGGCAGCATCAGGCTGTAGACAGCACTATTGCTATAAATTAGACTGAGTCAGGAAATCCACCTTAGTTAGTGTGGGTGATTTCCTGCAGACAGATTCACAACCACAAACTGGTTCATACATTCATGGCAGACATCATTTACACTGCTGTGGTTTCTCCTCGTAATAGTGTGTTAGGAAGAACCTGAGTGATGTCAGTAGTCTGGTTACCTAAAGGGGGTATCGGAGTCCAAGCCACAGAGGCTGTCATGTTAAAAATGCTTCCCCAAAACAGCAGGAGAAACATTTGTGGGCAGACATTAAATTTCCTTGGCGGGGGGCAGGATGATCACTAAAATATAACAGGTGCTTTTAAAGTGTCCACAATAATATGCCATGCTTAAAGGGATATTTCAGTATTTTTGAAGTTGAAGGCCAGTGTGGGCAAAGGCCAACAAGATGCAGAGATAAGACCTTGTGATCTCTGAAGATGGCAAAGGAGGTTGAAACCTTTAAATCAGGACTGGAGGTCTACACCAGTCACCTGGGCCGATATATGAAGCCTCCCTCAAGCCAGGGTGGCATGGTGGCGCAGCGGGTCAGGCTTCACAGCAAGAAGGTCCCCGGTGTGATCCCCAAGTTGGGAAGGGCCTTTCTGTTCTTCCTGTGCATACATGGGTTCTCTCTGGCTTTCTCCCACAGACCAAAAACATGATTGGTGAGTCTAAATTGCCCTTAGATATGAGTGTGAGAGTAAATGGTTGTCTGTCTCACAGCTGCATCCAGTTCCAGCCCCCATGACCACGAAAGGGATAAGCGGTTTAGATAACGGATGGATGCCTCAAGCCAGACTCAGCTTCCTGATCAGGTCCATCTTTGACACCCTTCCCAGTCCCCAAAACTTGAACCTCTCGTGCAGCAATGAGGAGTCCTTGAGCCCTAGCCTGCAGAAAACCCTCTCAGGTTGCAATGGCAGCTCTGGAGCAGGGACAGTATAGGTGGTGCCATGACCAAATCCTGCGCAAGCTCGCTGAAATCCAGAACCATGTGTTAGAGGCAAACAGCACCAATGCAACAACAGCCCAGTGGTGAATCCAGATTGCCAGGCAGGGGAACAAGGTCCAGACCAGCAACAACTAAGGCTTGGTCTCACTTGACACTTGGAGGGGAGTTAAACATGACACCTCACCTTGATTATAAGGTGAAACTTGCATAGATCACCACAACTTTCCTTCGCCCTGACATGGTGCTCTGGTCTACTCCCAGAAAGTCAGTCATCATGACCGAAGTCACCATCCCATGAGAGGTAGCCCATAAAAGGAAGGACAAGTACTCCAGCAGGTTGGAGGGCTTTTGGTTTTCCAGTGGAAATCGGCTGCAGCAGCTCCTGAAGTCAGTTGGGATACAAAGCACTGCTCTGAAGAAGGACAAAAGGAAAAAAAAAAACCTTGCGGAGCAGTTTATTTTACCTCCAGGAAGCCTCTGTGTTTGGCACATTTTCATGATGCAACAAATGGTTGTTCTTCACCTTTGCACATTTAGGAGGACATCACGATGACAGAGGAAACTGATACTGACCTCACTTCGAAAAAACTGAACTGTCCCTTTTACACCCTTTCTCAGTGAATTATGAGTGCGCTGTGAAGGGTTTCCAAATTCATTTATATTTCAAGAAACTTTGGAACTGTACCAAAAAAGAGCAACTTAAGACAGGATCAAAACCTACTGGAGTAGAAATAAGATTTAAAACTTAGTGACACCACATTTCTTTCTTAATAACCAGTACAGAAACACAGATGAAGTGGACGGTGTATACTGAACAGCTTTTTTCTCTGCAACCCAGGTTATGAAGGTAAGAGCTCAAAAGGGCAGAAAGCCACATTTGCCCTTGGTTAGACCACAGCTGCTGCAGGAATCCACAGAACCCTGAGGATTTGCATACATTTCCCTCGCTGCATGCATTTCCTCTCACCGTTGCTCTGCCTGAGGCTCTCCTGGGAAATCTACAGGCAGCTCGAGGCTGCATGCAAGTACAAGGGTCTGAGATGAAAATAACAACTGCTCCAAAGTTTTATTCTGTGAATATTATGCACTAATAATAAACCCTTCAGTGTGAGTTATCTATACATAAAGTACAGTATGTGCTCAAAATGAAGAGACAGAAGCAGCTCAATAAAAAACATCTTTATTCATCTCCATGTCAAAAGATAAAGAACTCATATATATGTCAAACTGTATCAGAAACTTACAGTATGTACATGGTTTCTCACTGTCACACATCCACCATCAGGAATTTCTTAAAAAATCTCACAGCAGTAAATAAAATAACTCTATTGCCAAAGAAATGAAAAACCCTCACTGCTTAAATAACACAAAGCTGAAGTGGGCGGATTCTTCTTCTTCTCTGTCTTTAAATTGACGCAACAATAACGGACATTTATTCAGTCATGACACAGGCTGCCTGAGAGGTGGCTCTGTCTGGCGGTTCCCCAACACACAAAAAGAATCAAACAGTAAATACTGATCAAGGTGCATGTGAGAAACCAGGTCATTCAGTCTGTCAGTCCAATAATACCACAGCTGAACGTCACTTAAAAGCAAAAATGAAGAAACTGAATCTGCTTGTCATGAACTCGCACCACAAAATGTCAAAATTGCAGCCGAGACAGTCAAAACTTTTACTTTGACCTGATCGATACCTTCAGGGGGACACTAGAAGTCTAAGGTTGGAGATATACTTGCTGTTTCCTTTGCGATTTTCTTCAGGAGGAACAGACATAACAGATACCTTAGAGACCCCTCTGCCATTTCTGAAAATTTTTCTTTTTGAAATTTGGAGATCATGTTGGGCTTTTTTCCACAGGATATGGTATGCATTTCTGCAATAATGTTTCTTCTTCAACATATTTTTAATCTAATGCCAGTTACACTCATTCTCTATCATACACGACTGAAACTTTTTGCACCCTTTGTGGACCCTCAAGCCAAAAAGGCACATGCATAAAAAAACTGCTATAAAATCATCATACATAATTATTTCTTATCAGAAAATTTGTAAACCACCTTGGCTCTGCTCAAAACTACCAAATACTCAATAACTGTCAGGATTTTAACCCTTTAAATGCCATGTTGCACACGTTTCCATTTGTTTTAAGAAAAAAGTTGTTTTTTTTTGTTTTGTTTTTGTGGTCTGGGGTGGGACACTGCTGGTGATCAGAGTCTAGACAAGCTGGTCTGATTATTTTAGACACTGCTGATCTACAGGGATTTTAACGTATAACCATCTCTAGGGTTAACAGAGTATTGGCTGAAAAAGAGAAAAAATTTGATGAAAAAAAATGCCTTGCTCAGAGGAGAATGGCCAGTGGTTTGCGATGATCGAGAGGCAATAGGAACTCAAATACCAACTCATCAAAACTAAGGTGTGCAGCAGGATACGCTGAATCTTGAAGCAGATGAACTATAGAAGCAGGAGACCACACCAGATGCTACTCCTGTCAGCTAAGAACAGGAAACTGGGGCTAAAATTCACAGAGGCTTGTGAATATCAAATCAGAGGTGCATTCTCAGGACTCTTACTACTGAAAAGGTACACTATCCTGTTTGTAGATACCGATTCTCCGTTACAAGACCAGTTAAAGAGTTTTTAAAAACAGACATCACAGATATCATGTCTGTCATGGCAGACAAGGTAAATCTCCAACTTCTATTACAATTAAAGACTTCCCCAGCTTTGAAAAACCATACGAAACATTTGAGGTAAAGTATTAATCAGCTGGCCAACAGGATATAATAAATCCATGTTATGAGTGATAACACTGTTAAGTGAATTGTGACGATTTAACAGAAGATATTGCGTGCATATTAGCTTAAACTTAGTGTCTTAGCCTGTGCTGTTGTCCCATTTCTACAAAAAAACTTGAAGCTGTACCAAGATTTCTCTGAATCTAAAAGAAACCCAAGAAATGTTTCTCCACAAAACTTGCACAAATTGAAATTAAAGGTAACTCAGAGGCAGCTTTGGCTTCATCTAGCTGCCCCTAAAGGTGTAAAAGCAGGGCTGTTTTAATGCAAAACATATACCACAAAAAAAGGCATTTTTAATTTATTGCATTAAATTCAGACTATCACAATGTGTTTATTGTCAAGACTTATATTGGTATATTATTTTTTGTGTGTACTTATGTTTAAGCACACACAAAAAACTGTTTGTCCAATAGGTCACCTCTTCCACCCAATAAAATCATTTTTTTCTGTATTAGCAGTTAGGTGTGCGAGATGATGAACATGGACTGCCACTGTTGCTTCATGCCACATTATTTGCAAATGGACTCGACTGCCTCAGTACATTTATACAAAAAAAGCATGAGAGTATATTCTAGCTAAAACTGTGAGTATTGTCTCACTCTTGCTGCCCTCAGCCACCACTGAGTTTCCTTCATGAACCTGATCAAAAGCGATTGACCCGATAAATGAAGAACCATAAGAATAAAAAAAAATCCACAGGCCTCATATCATATCTCTCACTGACACTCAATAATGAAAAATATGTTGACCCTTTAGAATTTTTCATCAAAAAATATATATAGGCATGTGCTGTATATACATTATTATTATTTCTTTGTCTGTAAACGTTAGGCTCTTCAAAAAGCAATGAAATCAATAAAAGCTGATCATTACAAAAAAGCAAACAAACCACTGAACTCAAGTCTGACTGACGGATGTAAAATAAATAGAGATAAGTTAAAACGTATGTACACAGTGGACAAAGCACTCAGTAGTTTAAAAAAAAACATGTCAAACTCAAAAGCTAAAATCTGCTGAGTGTTTTTGAATCATTTGTACCGTTCAAGGCTAAAACTCAGCCGACAGCCGCTGACAGTCAAACACTGATTTGGTTGTTCAGTCATGATTTGACCAAAACTAGTCATAGATCTAACCGCCTTCTGAAAACAACTGGACGGTTTTTGTACTTTTCTTAGTGTTACTTCCTCTTTTTAAGTAGAAAAAGAAATGTAGAGCTTCATTTTCCAAGTATCCCCTCAAAGAGAAGTCCCACAACCTGTAAAGTCAGTGTAGAGTTTGAGGATCCAGTCTGGATCCTTAGTGTTTTTTTGTTGAAAAGAGGAGAAGAAGAAGATTTAAGGCCTGGACTGGCTGAAGAGTTTGTGTGTGATTCAGATCTACATTTGCTCCACTGGTGCTCCTTCTTCTTTGGGCGGAGGCTCTAAGTGAATGGGGGTGATGGTGGCTGGCTTCCTCACACTGGTGGTGAAACAAGTGGACAGGCAGGAGGACAGAGAGTGAAAAAGATGACAAAAGGACAGAGTGACCATTTAAACCAAATATTAAGATCTCCTAGTGCTCTACTGTGAATAAAATGGATTTTAAAAAAATACACCCAACAAATAACCAATGCAAAGTTCCAAGTTATTGCAGTTTAGCAAAGCAGTTAATGGTTAGTGTCAAAATGCAAAATCCTGTTTTCACTGAATGATACACAGAGAAGCTTTTCCAGACAGAGTGTTGGCTCTATTTGTGTACTGCACTGGATTAAAGCAATAATCGCTTTGAGACAACTACAAATAGTTAGATAGGTCGACAAGAAGGTAGATAGAGAGAGAGGCAGAGAGTTAAGTAGATAGGTACAGTAAATAAATAGGCAGGCAGTGTAATTTACGCATTTGAACAAAAATAAAAAATTCACCAGCACATTAGGATGCCTGAAGCATCCTACATAGGGTGCTTACTCTTTTCAGAGGAAACAATGGATGCAACCTAACCATCCATTGTTCTCTTGATCTCGACAACAAACAAGTACATCTTGAGAAAATGGAGGACAGGCAAAGCCTCTCCAAGAAGACCACAAAGCTCTGAGGAGCGCCGCGTGGAAACATTTTGGGGTCAACACCGCAGATGATTAAAAAAAAAAAAAGACCGGGCTGTGTGTTCATTATGTGTAAAGTAGCTGACCCACACTTATCCACATGTGACAATTTATGGGCCTTCCACCCAGGTGCGGCGGTGGAGGAGTGCTTAGTCCCATGTGACTTTGGCCTTCATCGAAATACAGCTGTGTCACAGAAATGACGATTTAAATTGATATTTTCACTGTTAATCAATCTGATTGGATAACTGATCAGCCGATATCACTATACAGAATTTTAATTTTTACAACCCTAGCAGATAGGTGGGTAAGACGGTTGGTAGGTGGGCAAGAGGGTAGATTGGTAGGGAGGTAAAAAAGGCAGAAAGTCGGTGGGCAGGGAGATAGGAAGGTAGTTAGGAAGGTTGGGAGGAAGACAAGACAGACGGTAGGCAGAGAGGTAGGTTTGAAGGTCAGGACTTAGGCAAGAAGGTCAGTAGGATGCTTGGCTGGAAGGTAAGTGGTCAAAATACAGGATGGAGCGTCATTAAGAAGGTAGGCAAGAAGGTAGGTAGGATGTAAGGTAGATAAGGGGCAAGTGGGTACCTTGGTAAGCAGGTGTGATGGGATACAGGATGGAAGGTAGATACACTGGTAGGTAAGTATGCACTGAGGTAAGTAAATAAATAAGTAGGTAAGAAAGCAGGAGGAAAGTTACGTAGAAAGGTAGGTAAGATGGGGGATGTAGGTCAGTACGTAGGTTTGCATGTGGGATGACAGGTACTAGTAGAAGGGTAGGTGGATAGGCTGGTGTGAAGCTATAAAGGAAAGTGAATAAAGTGGGCAGGGCAGGTGGAACGAAGGTATGGTGGAAGGTGGGCAGATAAATAGGTAGGTAGGATACTAGGTGGGTACAAAGATAAGCAGGTAGGAAGGGAAGCAGGACTATGGGTAGGTAGATAGGCTGAGAGAAAGGTATACTGGAGGGAAGGGGGCAGGTATGTAAGCTGAATGGTAGATAGGAGGATAAGCAAATAAGAAGGAAAGTAGGTAGGCAGGTGTGTGGTTAGGTGGGCAGGCGGCTTGGCAGATAGATAGGAGGGCAGGGGGGTAGGTATTTAGGAAAGCTGAGCTATAGGTATGAATAGATAGGTATGGAAGCAGGAAGAACAAAAAATGCATACAAAACACAAGATATTGATGCAAAGAGACACAAAAATATGAATTTCTCTGCACCACCTTTAGTGATGTATAAACTACCAGATGAACAACAACATACTGGATGTGCAATGGGCTACAGCAGTGATTAGATAGAGAACAGAGTCAATGAACAAAGTATTAAACATTTTGGCATCACATTTTTGCTTTCCCTGTCTTTACTGATTAACACACCACAACCTGATGAGGCTAAAGCAGAGAAGAGTAGAAATGGAAAGAGAGAACAAATATGTATTCGCATATTAGTCTTTGATGGAAAGAGAATGCTTCTGTGAGCTGACATTTGTCGAGTTATGGTTAAAATCCACCACTACAGCTAACAACATGCAACTATAAGGGTGGGAAAGATGTGTGAGTAAAGAGGAGCAAAGTTTAATGCTGATTTGGAAAATACTGATGAGGTAGTTATTAGTACAGACTCTTGGACATCTCTGAAAAGACTAATAGATTTCCGTTGAGTACTACTGTAGCTGAACATCTTGCATGTTGCACTTTTAGACAACATAAGATCTCGATAGCTCTTCTTAGAAAGGTAATCTGAATGTACTTTTGTGGGATATAAGCCAGCATACTAGGAAGCAAAACTGCCTCACACAGATATGCACGAGACAGTATCATTTAAGAGTTACTTACGAGTATGGAGAGATCGGCACAGCAACCACCAAGACGTGATTCCTTTTTCTGAAGAGCCGCCACAGGCCTCTGTGGTATCCACGAACATCCAGGTCCCAGACATGGAGGCACTGAGCAGAAGATAGAAGAATGTGTGTTTAGCAAAATGCTCAAACTCAACATCAGAGGTGCTTGTTTGTTACCTATTCAGGTCCATGGTACTCCTCGTATTCCAAGCCTTATCCCTTACAGAGTGAAGCATTGAGGTACATTCGTACATACTTTTTTTTTAGATTTAGTTTATTTTTGGGCCATTTCACCTTCCACCAAAAAATAATGGGTCTCTGTGAATAATATATCTAAGTGTGTAGACCTGCTCTTTTTGTAAAATATTCTAAAATAACAAAAATGACAGAGCAATGACTGGTGATATGATTCAGAAAGAGTTACCATTTTCCCACTGAACATTTAATTTAATAGACATTAACACAAATACTAGCATGGGAGTCCAATAACCAGCTCTCCTGCTCTAACTGTGTACCTTGGCAAGCTCTGTCCAGGTGGATGTGTCCGTTTCTGTCTCCATCTTTATGAACATGACATACGTTTTCCCCTCAGAGTCCGGCAGGAACGAGTCCTCACATGGGTTCTTGGTGTGATCAAGCACCTCTGCTTCCCTGAAATCACACACAAACTGTCAAATCTGACATCAAAATTAGATGTGACCTTTTATTGTCTCATTTTGGGTTTCTCATACTTCAGCAGGTTTTGGATCTCCACTTCATAAGCGTCTTTCTTTAGGCTGTGGAAATGAAGAAAAAAAACACACTCTCATTATTCTGTGAAATGTTTTTTTTACACAGTTTGAGAGCTTTTGATCGAAAAAATGGAAAATCTAAGGACAAAAATCACATATCCTGATTTTTCTTACCTGTCAACATTCTTCAGCTGTACGTTGGGAACTGTGTTGAACTTGTGTTTCTTGAAATAAACCTCCTATAATGCAGAGTAAAGGGAGAAAAGTGATTAAAATGGCTTCAATTGACCATTTATTGGCTCTTTCATTGGTCCACTGACCAACTAATCTAAGGGCTTTCTCTACTGTTGCTAGACTGCTTCAGGTGAGACAAACTTTTGCCCAACTTGTCTGCTACAGTGCATAAAAACATATTCAATTCTAACCAATACTGTCATGATGAATAACTCTGACTCAAAACCCTATTTGGTGTTTTGAAAAACAGTAAAACTATCACTAAAGATCACGTGTTACAGCTTAAACTCATATAATAAAGGTTTTAAAAGTATATTATTCAGGTCTTACATGAAAATATCCATTCATGTTGAGGCCAATGATACCGAAGTGATAAGATCGGGATACGTCGGGGATGATGCACTCTCTGCCTTTCCTCTGCTCCGGCATTCGCATCCACATGTCCCAGTCCCACAGCTACAACACAAAGACATCATTTAGTTTATGAACCTCATTCAAAAGCATAAAAAAGGTTGTTTCAAATGTGTTTCGTCGATCAGTTAAGGAGGTTTTAGCCAACGTTAGTCTGTTTTTCTGTTGTTTAGCAAGATAACTCAAAAAATTATAAATGGATTTTGTGGACTTTGTGGATTTTTCAGGGAATGTTGTTCATGGCACAAGGAAGCAGTGATTAATTAATTAATTTTTGGTGCTGATCCAAATCCAGATGCTGATCCAGCATTTGTTCACATTGCGTGTTAGGGCAAATGGTGTGAGAAAAGGCTTACACCTTATATTTCGAGAGGCTAATTTTCCACATTCAAGTTTTTGTTGGCTTTTGTTTTGCAATTTATCTGCACAGACTTCACAGAGTGCAGCTGGAGCTCTGATATAAGTGAACCACTCCAAAACAACTGAAATTACTTTAAGATCTATCTCTCGCTGCTTTGTTGATCTTATTACCTTATTAGTACTAATCTACACGTAAAAGAAAGAAAGAAGCAGTAGAAATTATAACAATTTATCCCCCCAGAAAAAAAACAAAAAACTTTTAAAAGATTTTTAAAATAGTGAATTTTATTTACTTCCAGTTTCTTTACTTTCCAATATTTTTCCCCTGGATATTTGCAGTTCTGTTATCTCAGGTTTACACAGAAAATGCATTTTTACAGAGTAGCAGTCTGTTTTGAGAGTCTTCCAGATTAAACAGAACAGCTTTAAATGGCTCATTTACAAGAACATTACTCTTAATGCATCTTCAGAAGTTTTTGTAAAAGTGTGTCTATGAAAACATGGTATTGGACTGGGAAGCTGAATATTTATTTGGTATGATTTGAACAACTCTGAAGTAAGATTAGAAAAAAAAATCACAACACTTCAACCGACTGGTTTGGGTTTTATAAAAACTGAAACAAACCTTCTCAGGCGTTGGCCACTTTGGCTCCAGCTCATCTTTGTACAGGCTCTTCTTCAGCACCCAGCCCAGGCCGGGCATACTCTCCACTCTGTACAGCAGGGCTGGGTCCTCGGCTGTGTGCTCGTAGCCCTGAAAAAACAACAGCAATAGGTGTTCATCATAAACAGGATTGTTTTCCGGCATCAAATTGATGTGCTAGGCATTCTGCTGACAGGAACTTAAAAAAAAAAAAAAAAAAAACGCCGGCAGAAGTAAAATGGCACAAGAAAAGCAGCCATCCAGAGCAAGCACGTTGGTTATATGTCAGCTATACCAGGGGTTCCCAAACTTTATCATGCCAGGGCCCCCCAAACAGCCTTTGCTTCTGACCAGGGAACCCCTTGGCAAACTCACAGACAGAATCCTCCACAGCGGGGCTGTACGTCTCCTCCTTCGTTCTTTTTCCTGTCAAAAACCTGTCCATTTTGTGCTAGCTAGCCACACGATAGCTGAATAACAGGTGCAAACCACCAGGACGACACAGATCATGACTTCATCATGGCAAAGTTGCAGCTGTCACAGGAGGTGTGTTTAGATACAATCAGAAACTTGAGAATCCGACTATTACGGCAAACAAAAATGTTTTTCCAAAAAAAATAAATAAAATAAATTAATAAATAAAAATTAAAAATAATTATATTCAATTTTTTCCCCTTCCCTTAAATTTTCTTAGGCCCCCCTAGCGCCCCCTGGCGGCCCCCACTTGAAAACCACTGAGCTATACAACAACTTAATATCCAAACACACAGACCTCTACCTCCATTTCTATTGTCAAATCACCAAAGATATCCAAGTTTTTAAGGGACCATCACCAAATCTTTACAGTTATCAAGCTTTTTGTAGTCCAAACAAGACTAGATGGGTTGAAGGTAAATGGAGAAAAGAAGAAAGAAGTATTCAAAATAGAGCTTGGAGAATTTGGCTACAAATAAATCTCAGATGTTTTCAACCAGAATTTAACTTTTGATATGAAATTCATGATTCCCTGTGTTTAAATAGTATAACAACTTTTACCCAGTGATACATGGTATTAGATTTTTGGCAACGTCTGATATGCTGATATTTCTAAACCTATCATTGGTAGTACCAGTACTGATGTTTCTCCGAATGTGCACAGTCTTAACTTAGATAAAACTGACCTGTTCCTCAAACTGTAACAGTTTAGTTGAGTTAGAAAGTGATAGATAGGCATAAAGCATCATTTTATTATTTGTGGTGTTGCTCTTTTTATGCAGAAATTCAGTGATAATAGGGAGAAGCATTATGCCACATTAGGGCTGTCACCTATACTCGATATTCAAATATCTGTTTGAGCATGGGGATAAAAGTCCGTACTCGAAGTGTAAACATATTCGAATGTTAAATATTAAGTACAGCAGGTGCCTAGAGCAGTGGACCGTTTGATCCAACAGAGGGCGTTCTGAGCGCAGCTTGACCATAAGCCACACACACTGATGTTGCTCTCCTGACCTCAGTAAATAAAGAGTGAGGTGCATTTTAATGAAATGGAGGATGCACAAAACTACTCTGGGCGGGCAATGACAGTACTGAACCATCTGAGGAGCTCTGTGTGGATGTATTTTGGGTTCTCCACCATTAAATAACCAAATATATCTGATTATTTGCGTGTATGTTTGAAAACCAATACATATGCCCTTTACTGTATATCTGCAGATACCAAAATTTAACTTTTACAGCCATTATCTGTTTATAACGATATCGTACCAATAAAATTGTGCATCCTTACTTTCTAGATGTTGTTGTTAGGTGTTGGAGGTAAACATGGCTGAGAGTGTTAACTATCGAAGCTGAGGGGATCAAAATGAGAAGTACATTAAGTCGGAGATAAAAATTAGATATATTTTTATTTTCTAAATATTCCACAAAGAACAATCAATAAACATCAATCAATTTAATCAATATATTACTCAGGCCTAATAGATTAATACTCTGTTTACTATGAAATAAGTAACTACAATCAAACAAATGCAGGATTGCAGGGTATGTAAAGGAGAGTGCACTCACCTGGTCATTCCAGGCTGATATACAGTACAAGCTTTCATCCTCACCCAGGAGGTGGATGGTCTGGCTCAGAAAACTGCAATAAAAAATATTTTTTACTCACAAAAAGATCCAAATATTATATATATAACAACCAAATCGTTATCAAATCTGCTACAATGCACAAGATAGTCAAAAACTTATGTTTTTTCTGACACATATTTAGGAGAGAGGGACATTTTTAAAACATTTAGTCTATCTAACAGAGCAAGGATTATTCCAAGGCTGCCATTTTCCACAAACGATAAAAGGACAATTATGACAACAGCCATTTTTGTTGTTAAAATGTGGACCCTGTAAGTACAAATTCCAGAGAGAAATCGTTAAAATCAAGAGTGAAAATAGCAGCAAAGTTGCTTTACTATTTCAAGCCAGTGTTTTGAACAGGCTGATGAGCATGAGAGGGGAGCTGGAGCTTTGGAAACTGTTCAGAGTCTGATCTATAAATCATGGCTGAGGCTTCTCACACAGCAAAGAGCAGCTTTGAAGCTGAGGGTTTACTGCCATCTAGTGTTGAATGAAGTTTTACTGCACAGAGGGTTTGAGGGCTTGGGTTGCAGGTACTTTTCATGTCTTAAGGCTGTTCATGGCATATGGCTAAAAAAAAAAAAAAAACAGAAAAAAAACTTTTTTTGGATCATGATCATTAATGGTAGTGAATTTTAATATTAAGTACATGAAATAAGATCAGATTTTTCTAGGATGTATGCAGTAAAATATGACTTGTTCTGAGAACTCATCCTCTGTGCTAGTCATGCTGACCATGATTAAGATGCAAACCCTTTGACTGAAGTAGTAAATAGTCTCTTAGCTCCCCAGAGGCTTACCCAATACACTCACGGGCCACTTAATTAGACACAATGCGAGCACCAGGTCACTCTCCCTTCTGCCTTCACAGCTGCTTTAATTTTTCATGGTATAGATAACTAGACTCTGGAGCACTGGAGTACAGAGAACTTATTGTGATGTTTAAAAAACAGTTTGAGATGACTAAAGTTTTGTGACATGGGGAATAATCCTGCTGAAAGAGGCAGGATGTCTCCATGCTTTCATAATGTTTCAGCCAAATTCTGACCCTACCATCTGAATGTCACAGTAGATATCCAGACTCAACCACACTGGCTATGTTTATATGCAGTCAATATTCGAGTTAAGATCAATATTCTGGTTTCTGAAACATTCGGAATAACCCAGTTTACATGCATGAGCAAACAGGGTTATTCCTCTATGCATAGTATCCCGGACAAAACAGCAATGCACGGAGAACATCATCACGCACGGAAAATGTCATGATGCAATGCGCATCATTTCCGCTTCTTCTTCCTGTATCCAATAGCAACGAGAACAACAGCAGCAGCACAGCAGATAATGAACGGCCTGGAGCAGCTAACAATCGGCTTTGTTTGCGCTTTGGTGCTGGTACTGACCCACCACCAGTACTTGAAACTATTCTTTGTCAGTTTCTTCATTAATGGAAGACGAGAACGTGAAGAATTAGGAAATCGAGCTGGAGCTGTGCCATGTTACAACAAGTACTTCCTGTATTCAAAAGACCAAGATTCCTTGCGAAAAGGACATGCGCAGAACACAACTTAATGTTCCTTTCAATGAGGATATCCCGATGGGGGTATACATGACCAAATGTTCGGGTTAGAAAAGGAGCAACCCAGGGGTGACTTTCGGGTTTTTAAAATCTGGAATATGAGCATATTCCGTTTTTTCAAACGTTTTTTTGGTGTTTACATGGCTGTGCGCAACCGGGTTATTGCTAATATTCCGGTTATGAAAGGTTTAATGACTGCATGTAAACGTAGCCAGTGTTACTGCTGCTCTGTCATATCCAACCACTCCAGCTATTTTCCTCTGACATCACCATGGCATTTTTGCCCAGAGAATAGATATTTTCTCTTTATCAGACCGTTATTATCCAATTCCAAGATCAGCCGTGTCTGAAAGACTCAGACTCAGTCTGTCTTGCACCTTAAACCATGCTAAGTTCAAACTCAGTTAAATCACATTTCCTTCCTCTTCTGATGCTCGCAGGTCACCTTGACTGTGTTTACACGACTACATGTGATAAGCTGCTGCCATGGGATTTGCCAAAAAGAAGTCCAACTGGCGTACCCGATAAAATGGCAGATCAGTGTATATTACAGGATCATTTTTCTGCCATCAATTTCAGACTTGTGAAGACAACTCAGCCCAAACAAACAAACAAAAAAGAGTTACATCATTTTATCATGTATTGGTGCGTTCTATGGACTTCATGACAAAAATGAATGGCTTCTACATTGCTAAGCATTTTACTTATCTTTTAGCCCATTATACTTATTCACCAGCCATTCTCTTTATTATCATACTGAAGCCAAATTTCCTTGATCTTTCACTTCTATTTTCCTTAAAAGGCAATTTTGTGACTGTCTACACACTAACACTCTACTGTAGATGTTGTCCTAGTTTCCATGAATTGTTTCTGAACTTTCAAACACAAAAACAGACAGATGAAAAGAGTATATGAAGAAATAATAAGACATTTCTTTGACACTGTCATTACTATTGCAGGGGAGTTTCCCAAAACATTCACATGTATCTATCTGTATTAAACTTTTGATTTTTTGGGAGATTTTTTTTAATCAAAATGGAGCTTTGGTGCTCTGTAAATTTGAGACATGAGGCTTTTATTGGTGTTTTAACACAATGTCCCTTCCCTTTATTTTATTTAGGATTGCAGTAGCTGGTTATGCATACCTGAAGAAGTCAATGGAGATGTCCAGGTCTTCTTCTAGGACGATGGCATAGTTTGCCTCCTTTTTCAAGATAAAAAATTGTTGGGTCAGAGTTGTTGTCAATGAATCTTTGGTGTTCAAGTCCAACAGAAAACCAACTGCACTGATCAACTAAAAACTGGCCAAGAATCATTTGTACTGTTTTTCCTATAAAGAAAATGGTACGTTAAAGAAAAAAAACTTTACTTAAAGCATCTTTTCAAATCATGGTGTTAACACTAAAACCTTAAACAAATGTCACAGCTAGTCCTGAGATTAACACTTACTGGGTGAAGGTTGAAGGTTGCAGTCAAACTGGCTTTGTAGTGCTGCAAAAGAGAGCATACAAATTATTTTCACAACAGTTACAAACACTTGTCCTGTTGGGCTACTTCAATCTTAAACTCATCTATCCAAAGAGAAACATATCATCTTGTAAAAACACGGGAAACGGTGATTTATTTTTAATCTAAGTTTCAAATTTCACAGACTTTAACAATGCATTGACCTTAAAATGGGGAATTATTTGTATTTACCTGGGATACTCTGGCATTTTTTATGCTAATGGGTGTGTGCTGGACCCCCTTCAGTCCGAACAGCTCAACCACATCCATTGGTTCCTGGGTTAATAACAGACAGTAGCATATAGAGCATAGTTTATCAAAATTATAGAAGGTTGTGATTGAAATCTGCTGACCAAACATGTAAAGAGTTACCAAAACATTAAATCCTTTTGAAATGTATTTATTTAACATTTATTTCACTAATACAGCCTCTACAAGTTTAAGCATCTCATTAATAAGTGTCCTGGACATGCAGCAGCACATTTGAACACTTATTGACATGTATCTCCAACAAAATCCCAGAAAAGGTCAAACAAATATTGGGTCACAGCAACAAGTCAGAAGTCTCAGCATTTGCATCAGGTATGGGCAAAATGCAACCTGGGGGCCACATGCGGCCCTTCCTCTCACTCACTGCAGCCTACAAGTTCATTTCAAATATCATTAATAGAGAACATGAAGATAGAAAGACAAAATCTGCCATGAAAATTCTAAAAACTAGGGATGTCCCAATCAGGCTTTTCTTGGCTGATTCTGATCAGCGGTCACTCTTTGTGAGATACCCATAACAATCATGTTTCATGCTCTGCAGAGAGTAACAAAAAGATCTCAAGGAGCAATGCAATAAGTATCCTACAGTAAAGAAGTCTGAGTTACACAATAAAAAGACTCATTTATCACTTTAATAATGTGAATAAACGAAATTACATACTGACTAAAGCTATTAATTCAATCCAACAGGCAAAACAGTTCAATAGTTCAATAAATAAAAGGCACCAAAAGGCAAAAATGTGAATTTCCAACTCAGTAAAATACATTTAAACTCATCATGTTCTTATCTTTGTCAAATTCTCATTTTTTAATTACAATGCTTGCGACTGGACCTCAAATGCAGCACTAAATACGACTTGCATTTTTTTGGAGCAATGTGTCGCTCATTTAGCTTTGCTAAAATATTATTTTAAAAACCTGGTACCTCATAATATCCATCAATGAACACTGTTATCATCTGTGGGTTGACGCCATGTGCTGAAAGAAGTGACCTCAGCATCCTGCAAAAAGGACATAAGAGCAATTTCAGCCATATCCTTTGGTTTAGTTGTTTCAGTGGTGTTTGCACCTTCTAAAATGAGAAAACAAATTTGGAAAGTGCATTTTTTATTAGATTTTATGCAGGACTGATGCAAACATACTTAAAATCTAAGACTTTACAGCAGTCTGTTCTGCATTCCTCAATTTACACCCCCCTCAACATTTAAGCCACTGTGATGGTTTGCCTTTAATAACATCACCAAGGTTTTATGGAAGTGAAGCTTATTTACAACACTGTTAGGAGACTGCACTGTAAAAGGCTTATGTGCACCACCACGTGCTCTCACCCTGCTCATGGACTTTTTGAACTGCTCCCATCCAGCAAGTGCCTCAGAGCCCGACGGACCAGGACGAGCCAGCACAGGAGCAGTTTCTTTCCATCTGCAGTCACCATTTTAAACAGTTAATAGCTGCACTATTCATTGCACAGCTGTGCTTTCCTCCCATCAGTTGTAAATATTCCCTGACGCTTTTATATGTTCCTGATGTGCATTTTGAATACACACTGCATTTGTTAAGAGTTTTTCGTTTACATGTCTTTTAATTTTATTCTGTATTTATACATTTACTTTTATCTTTTGTTTTTGTCTTTTTTACCTCCTTGTACTAGAGAAAACAACTGCTGGAGTCAAATTCCTTGTATGTGTCGCATACTTGGCATTAAAAACTGATTCTGATTCACATTGCATGGGTTAACAGGTTGCATGCAGTGGATTGTGGAGGCATCTTACCTGTACAGATAGTTGGGCCTGTTTCCTGCTATGACTGCAACTGGGACATTGAAGACATTGTTCTTCATCAGCTGTAAAGAAAAAAAGAAATGCAGCAACTAAAACAAACTGACCTCATGTTTCAAATGGTACGTTTTTTTTTACAATAAGGTTCATCAGACATTTAATGAGATTGTGTAAATTACCACACAAAAGGTGAAATAAATCTGCATTCACCTCTGTTTACCTTAGTTTAACAAACTATTCAGTAGTGATGTTAAGATGCTTACAGGGTCTGGGTTGAATTCGATGGGCGCTGGGTCTTTGCAGCTGCAGATGCTGCCGTAACCTTCCACTTTACTGCAGAAGAGCTTCCTCCTCCTGTTCAACTCTGTGTCTGCCCAGTGGCACTCTGCTTCTGCATGGGAGAAGATCACATAACGCCAAAATCAGATTCAGAAACACGTGATTATTCCCAAGACAAGAGGGTGTTTTGTTGTCATAGTTGCTCTGACACATAAATAAACTGTAGGAAATGCAGGGCTAAAATGAAGACATGTATAAAATAATCATATGTAATGAGGGAGCAAGGCAAAAGTGTATTACAATTTAAGCCAATGTAAGCAAAGAAAGTTGAAGAACAAAAGCAAAGATACAAAAGTGTAGCATTAAAGCCTTATTTTATTTTCTGGTTTTCTCACTGAAGGAGTTTGTATGCATGTTTCACAAAGTAAAGACAACAGTGCATTTTAGTTTAGTTTTACCCTCAGAAGCAGTGAGCTGCACCTCAGTCTTCAGCAGTACAGGGTCTCCCCATGTCGACAGAGCTGGAGACTTTGCATGTTTTTCTCCATAAACCTGACCTAAAAACACAAACACATGAAAACACACTGAATGCCCTGTCAAGCAACTTCACAAATCAAGCTAACTAAACTTAAGATGTCTGCAGTGCTCTGCTGCCCTTAACTAAACACTACTACTCTTTTTATTTTCTTAGCAGCTCACTTGGGATCTAGATGAAAATGTGGAATGCATTTGAAGAAACATTAAATTAAGAAATCTCTTATAGGAAACTGGGCATCGTCAAAAAAGGCAAACATCAAAAAGTAGTCATTATTGGCACACTGATTTTAAAAATCCTGGCCAATGCTGATACTGATGTTTAAAATAATAACTTATCCACTATTAATGCTGATGTTTTTTATAATCTTTTCTGGCATTACTCTTCCTCAATGCCAATACTGGCAGTCGAACTGGCAACCGTTTTGTTACGAAGAACAAGCACTATTTGCTGCACCATGTTACAGGCGTGCGAGGTGACTTGTTTTTGCCAAAATATATCAGCAAATTTTTCACTTAAATGCATAAATACATATCAGAGTAGAAAGCACTGGAAACTAGAGAGCACAAATGTCTGCCAAGGTAGCTCATATATTTCTGTTATATCTAAAAGCAATAGTTCCATGATAAAGTTACCATCACAATATGATTCCTTGACCCTGAAAACCCACACCTAGCACTCGGAATCATGTTCATATCATTATTAGTTAGACAGTTATTGAGCAAAAAATGATTGTCCGTAAATATATTTCATATTATTCTGGTATATTTGATACCACACTGATAGACTGCCTGACTTTACAATATGTAAAGTGAGAGCCAGGGCGATCAGCACTTGGTGCTTCCATTACATTCGGGATAACAGACAAAAAAAACATGAATCATACGTCTTTACGCTGTTTGTATTATATCTAATAAACTTAGTGTATAAGCACTGCACCAACACCTGTAATGGGATTAATCAGGCGGAAATAACAGCTTTCAGGGTGCAGAAAATCATATGTTTTTATTATTCTATTGGAATTTTGAGAAAAATTTATGCTGAAAGCAGCTTTTAACAGCTCACTATAAAAACAGACACTTCAAAGTGAAGGCTCATACAGACGTGTTCCTGAGTTTTTTATAATTAACAGATCACTGATCTATTGCTTTCCATGTCATCAGTGCGCACTTCTGCACTCCCATATGTTTCTACGACACAGTGTCGATCAGTTAACAGTCTGCTCCGGTCTGATCTGCTCTCAGATAAACTAAAAATCATCAGAACAGGAGATAAAACTAAGTTTTGTCCCTTTTTTGACCTGTTCCGCGCTGTGGCTCACTACGTGTGTCACGGCTCTGTGCTGTCTTCTCTTCTGCAGCGATCTCTCATCAGGATAGAGCAGCCACCTTTGGGTTCATCAGAAATTAAATCTACCCATAATTACTTTGATAAGGGCTCACTTAAAGTGAGCTGCTGTAGCATCAGGTTCTGCGTTATGGGAACAAACTTCTCTGGCATTGAGCAGCCAATTTTTAGTTTCTTTGTGTTTTTTGCCCCTCATCACGTCTGCCTTAAAACTCTCTCACCACAGAGGCACTTTGGTTAATCAGACGTGCGCTGATCGGACTCGTAACTTAGGAAATCATCCTTAATATGCAGAAATAAAAGTCTCTGTCTGGCTGGTGTGGAGGCACTGAGTGGTTACAGCAGGAGGAGACATCAGCTGATGCTGTGAGGCGTTCATGTTAGTCTGTTAATGATCATCAAAGTTTTGCTTGTTAAGAAAAATGAGTAAATACATATAAAAAAGGCATTTCCCAGATCATAGCGAGGGCCAGAAATTGTTACTGGCGGGCCAGGTTTGGCCTGGAGGCCGCCATTTGCCAACCCTGTTACTGACTGATTGATTGAATCTTTATTTCGAGCATAAACACAAATACACACATCAGTAAAAGCAAAGGAATAAATAAAAACAGAACAAAAGCAAACACACAAAGAAAAATCCTCAAAGACGCCTAATGAAACAAAAGTCCAGAAAGTTAAGAATGCTTGAAAAGGAGTAGGAAAAAGTTAAAAACTTATTCAATCCTACCCCTTTATAAACAGATCAACATGTTCTCTCTAATCCAACAAACTCTCTTGACGATCAACGTTAGCAAATGATAAAAAGGAATAGCTTGTTAGATAAGCACACTTCCTAAAATCGACTGCAGAAGTGCAACCTTCTTAATGTACTTGAGGTAAATTCTGGACCATGTATCACAGAGACTCCCACAGGGTTATATGGACTCCAATTGGTTTGCATTCATAAACAAATTCAAAAGAGGCAAGTTGATTGCAGCTCGAGTTGTTGATCTTAAAAGCAGCTAAATTTTGCTCCCATACCTCCTTTCTTCACCACCAGGGTCCACATGTCCCTCCAGCTGAGGTTTAGGGATACTTGGCTTCCTAAACTCTTCAGCAGGTTTTTCGCAGCATCCTTCAGGTGAAACGTCCCCTCATCCTACACAACAAAAACATGATTTCATTTTAACCTCTTCTTACAGCACATGTATATCAGACAAGTAACAGTTTTATGATTTATTGTAGCAATATATTCTGTGACTAACCTTTATGGTGAAGATAAGGATTCGACCCCGTGTCACCATGTTAAGGAAGAGGATCATGGCTTCATCTTCATGGGGAGAGTAGGTGTCAAATATCCTCTTAGCCATCACATGACCCTAAGATGAACACAAGTTTTACTTTCAGTGTTTGGCTGTGTTTTTGTATTTTCTTCTGTTTTAGAAGAATGACATGACACACATCAGCTCCTTACAGTTGCCTGATTGAGCACTATCACGTGGATGCCTCGGCCCTGTTCCCGCATATCATCCTCCAACACCTACAGGACATTAGAAAATCAAGAGTGCTTGATACAAACTTAGTGTACACACATTTTAAAGGCTAATATCTTTAACAATGGCACCCAAAGTTGCTCTTCAGCTTTAAATGTGTCAGAGCAGTCAAATTACCGTGATTATACCAGAAATCTCAAACAGTGACAAATTATTTGGCAAGACAATGCAAAATAATTTGAAGGCTTTGTTACACAGCTGTGGCTGCCTCTCAATGCAATATGATTTATTTAACTACTTAAACATTTTTGCACAGATGTAAAATAAAAGCATCATCATGCTTAATAATCATGATCTCAACATCAACAAAAATAATCGTGATTCCAGTTTTTTTCATAATCTAGCAGCCCTATCCAGGAGTTTAATAAAATGTTACTGTTAAGATTGATTCCACGAGTTTTGAAGTTGGACCAAGCACACCTATGTGAATGAATCCAGGGTGATCTGCTTACCATGTACTGAGATAAGATGAGTAGCTAGCTGTTCAATATTGAAGAGGGAGGTGTATGTGTTCAGTTGCCAGTGAATTAACTTGTGATCACAAACAATGTTTCTGTTCTTGCCCATAGAAGCAAAAAAATCTGTCCAATGGTAAATATTTATAAAAGGTTGGATTCTGTGCCTGAGCCGTGGCTTGTCTTATTCTATTGTCACTAAAATAACCATGTGTTTGAAAAAAAAGCTTAGCTATTTTTTTGTTTGTTTTTTTTAGAAAAAAGCTGAGGAAGTATTTATCAAAATTAACAGTTAAGCTAAATAATAGTTAATTCTTAAAACAATCTAGCCACTTTAACTCACAGTTGTGCCATCCACGGCCACATAAACCTTTGAACGGCTGGAGTACACCTCGATGTCCAGGACCTTACGTCCATTGGCCGGCCTGCGTGGTGTTTCCATGTTTGGTAGTGCATCTTCTGAAAAGGAGCAGAACGTCATGATTACACCTTTAGAAACACAAATATTAGTAACACATCTGAGAGTAAGTATAACACAAGCAAGAATCTAGACTGGAGGAAAGACAGTAAGTGCAACAAACTGGTTCAAGTCTGATTGGACACAAGTGTCCGCCATTTAGAGCTAGAGGCAGTGCCTATATTTATTTTTACCGTATTCTTGAGCTGCGGCGTCCTCATTAGCGACTCTTCTCGTGTCCAAGATGAGTTTTATGTTAACTATGACGGTTATCAGCAGAAAGAGGACAGCACCAGCCTGAGGAAGGAAACATGTTCACTTGACATTAATATTATGCTTTTTTCTTAAGTTTGTTTAGCAAATGCTGTGATAGGCTTCAGCCCCCTGTCCCCTTGAAAGGGACAACAGCATAGATGATGGATGGAGTTTGCAGTGTCATACAGTTTAGTCTTTAACAAGAACACCACAGTCAACAAGTCCTCCACTGTTACAAATAAAAGCCACTGTCGGTGACTCATCCCTCTCCCTCACAGATTTAATTCCCCTCCTCTCCAATGCTGCCATCAATGACTTTGGATATTGCCAGCGTATGTTTGTTTGTCCATCTGTTTGTTTGTTTGTTAGCAAGATCACGCAAAAACTATTGGACAGATTTTGCTGAAATTTTCAGGAATGTGGAAATGGCCCAACTTAAAAATGATTTGATTTTGGTGGTGATCCAGATAATCACCATTAGCAAACAATCCATTTTGCTTAGTAACTATCTGACTAATAATGATATCAACATAATTCTGAGTGCTCAGTGTGGGTCTTCAGGGTCAAGGAATCATGTTATGATGGTAACTTTATTGTGGCACTATTGCTGTTAGATGGAACAGCGATACGTGAACTACCTTGATGGAGGTTTGCGCTCTCTGAATGCTTTCTAGTTACTAGTACCATGGGCCTCAAGCAACCCCACCTCAAAAAACCCGAACTAGCTGGTTCAACAGGGCACTGGTGCTCAACTCCAATCACGAAAGTTAGCATGTGTTCTATATTTCTATGAAAGAACCCATGCTGGATGCAAGTCCTTCTGTGTTAAATAAATCTCAAATTAAAATACAAATCAAACTAAGGTTTAGCTTTGGAGGTGGACGCTTTACGGTTTACGTAAAACAGAACAGATCAGGACAGCAAGAGAGGGGTTGATCTTAGCCAGAACAACACGTTTGTGTATTTTTTCACCTACTTGACAGAACCGTCTGATGGTCCTCTTGTTGGTCAGCTTGTATTTCCAGGTGAGGTAAAGGCTCCTTTGTTGGCGGGGGATGAAGGGCTTGGCTCGGGGGTTCGGGGTCCACGTCTCCATCCCGGACACCGACACAGAGATCACACCCTCCACCTGCCCTCCTCCGGCTCCTCAGGCCGGGACATAAACTGCTCCAAGCACCGCCGAGACACCGAGCTGACCGTCACATCATCGTCTGAACTCATCAAATTGACCACGGAAGGAGAAATATGAGGAGAAAGTTAGCAAACACACAAGTTTAGCTGCGATAGCTTGCTGGTTCTTGTAAAGCTAACCGTGCAGACTACCCTCGCATCGGTTACATATTCTGAGTACAGATATTACATTAACCACCGAGTTGTTAGAAAGCCTCCATATTGATGTTCAAACGGTGTGGTAGGTGAATAAATCCGACAGACTCACTTGTGTTGGCTGCTACATGCTACATGCACAGTGTTTTGTCGCCCATAAAATACGTCACCAATATTCTTCTTCTTCTGTTGGTTTGGCAGACTAGTTCAACGTCGGCGTACTGCTGCCCCCCACAGCTCGAAGTTAGCAGTGTTTGTCTTTACATACACTGGTTTGAGTCATAAGAGTAAACCACTTCACCCAGTGTCTGCATTTTTTTCCGGTTTTCCTATAGATTTCCAAAACTGATATTTCTTTCTCCCAGATCCAGGAGGAAATTTCTAAAGCCCCATGAGTGATTGGGCCCATAAAAAAGGTTGCAGTATCTGTAACATTTTGCTTTCAATGCTGTTAGATTTCTTCACTCTTCACCTATGAAAATTACCATTGCTAAGAAATTTAGACTTATCCTGATTAATAATGTAGTCAGGAATCTTCTAGTCTTTCTGACAACTCAAAATATTTTTAAATCTCAGGTCACATTTACCCATTTTCACCTATTTACTCTAAAATTCACACAATGATGGTTTCATCTTAGAATCATCAGTATTTTCTAAAACGTCTCTGCCCTCTAATACCCATTTTCATGCCACCTGAAGCAGTGAGAGAAACTTGAAATTGAGAAACTCTGACTGATGGTGGAGCAAATTACCAGATTAAGCCACCAACAACCAAATACTTTTCAGAGGATATTCGTTTTTCATGGAGTTTGCTGTATACTCAAGTGTCTGAATGGCATTACTACAATATTTGGATCTTTACAGAAACACAAATGTATAATCTGTAAAAGTTGTAAATCTTTGACATGGGCAAAAGATCAGAGATTAAGGAGGAATGATTATAGCTTAAAATGAAATGTAAAATAAAAACATTTAAATACTGAAAATGGTCAACATAGTTTGATTTACTATTTATTGTATTATAGTGTGCTTTCTCAGAGTTTGAGCCTGCATATTTGCAAAAAACAGTTTATCTGAAAGTATAATTAAGTGGTTCACTAATTGGAAAAATAATAATCAGAGCTATTAATTCGCCTCACATATGCTTAGTCTGAGAAATTGTGCAGAGCTGGCTTGTGATCAGTTATCAGCAGAAAATACATCACTTATAAATTCTCATTTTGATGCTGCTGCATTATTTAACATTAATGTAAATATTAGATTATTACTCTTTTCATGATTTTTTTGATTATACTTCTATAAAAAATTATCACTACAAACATACAGACATAAGGACCCTCTTGAAAATGAGATGTTGCATCTCAAGGGGCTAACTTATAATACATTTATGTTCAGCAGAGACAAATATGATGAAGACAGGTCTATGATTGGCCCATGGATCTGTCACTAGCTTTAGTTCTTACTTTAGTCCACTTGTCTCTGACCACCTCCCTTATTTCGCCCACACACCCAACACAGCATAGTGTGGATGGCTGTTCATCATGAGATTGGGATCCATATTCGAGATTTCCTACTGCTAAACAGAGGATTTTTTGCTACCATGATGGAGGGATTCATGATTGGCTCCATGGATTCATGTTGGGTGTTGGATGTATGAATTTGTGTACTTGTTCTGAATTGGTGCTATACAAATAAAGATTGATTGACTGACTGACTGGCCCGTAGGCAAGGGGGATCGAAGGGTTCGTTTGAACCCCCCCCCTATTTTTTTATGAGAAATAAAAGTAAACAATCCTGGCAAGTATTTGTCATTATTATGTTATAAATGCTTAAATAGTGTGAAATTACAAGAAAAAAAAGAAAAAACAGATTTAAACTTCAAACAGGATTCTCTTCATAAACAATTGTAAATGAACATTTTCAAAGTTTTGAGATGACCAACAATAAGCTTAACCTGGTTTACATACACTCACACATTTCTGTTTGCTGGCAGCATTAGTGTCCATGTTACAGCTTGTTATATCAGACCATGTCCAGGCGTTTTTGTTTTTTTTGTTTGTTTTTTACTGAGATTTACGGCCTCCATATCACCAGAAAAATACCTGGCTCAATGTTAACCAAAGGAGACCAGAAACATATTAAAAAGGACGCCACACAGAGGACAAAGTTGATTGTCTTTGTTGAAGTAAAAACACTCAAATGAGAAACAAGCTAAATGAAACAAAAGGGGCTGGAGTTGTTGGCAAAAATGGACAAAACAGGAGAAAATGATCAAGCCAACCCATAAGGGGCCGTCGCACCCAACACCTCTCCATACGCTGCCTGACCAAAAACTAAATAAACCAAGGTATAATCAAAACTGAGAAAACAGGACCACCGACAATCTCCAGCCCAAACTAAAACAACAAAACCCAGCAACCTAGTGCTGCTGAGGAACAAAAGAGGGAAAAGGAGAAACAAAAATACCTGTAAATCCAGAAAACAAAGGAGTACAAAGAAACCTCCTGCTCCCCAGGTCTGTGTGTGTGCCCAACCATTGCTCCTCTCTCAGCTCCTCCAAATAGCCCTCCCCTCCCTGAGCGCAGATTACTCTCAGGTGCGCAGCAGAGGAGAGGAAGGAGGAGTACCAGGGAGAAACAGAGAGAGAAACAGGGCCGCACAATAGTCCCTGAGGCAGTACATGTCCAGTTAGCCCCTTTCCATGACTCTCCCCTGGTCTCTCCTCTCCCGGGCAGATGTCCTCCACCAATGCTGCTTGCGGCTTGAATTTTATTTGAGTTTTTGTACTGATGTGTCGGCATATTAATCTACTTTGGTTTTTTCCTCGCTGCTCAGAACCTAAACCATCTAGCAGAAGCCTTTATGAGATTAAACAAGTATTGACGGTCTTTGCATCCAAACATCTTCATCTACATGTGTTTCATGATGCATCATTTATGAGATTATTTTCAACATGCCTATTTGGTTGGTCTCTGAGGTGGAGTCTCTGGCAGAGAGCAACACACCCCTGACTCGTGGTTGGCCTTGCTTGGTATTATCAGTGTTACAGACTTTGTGTCACATTGTGAATTTAGAGAAGATACACTGATCTGTTATATTGAAGTGAAGCAAGATGAAAATGTCTCCAGCGTTCCCCTGCACAGACAGAGGAGTAGTACAACGGCCTGAGCAATGTGTTGACAAAGCCTGGAAGACTGACAGTCCCAAAGAAGGTGAAACCACGAGTCAAGTGGATTGCTGTCTGCCAGAGACTCCACCTGATATTTGTCTCTGTAATCGGAGCGGGCAGAGGGCCGAGCCGGTCCCCGTCCCGGGTGCTCGTGCCGGCCCTCTGCGAGGGCCGAGCCGGTCCCCGTCCCGGGTGCTCGTGCCGGCCCTCTGCGAGGGCCGAGCCGGTCCCCGTCCCGGGTGCTCGTGCCGGCCCTCTGCGAGGGCCGAGCCGGTCCCCGTCCCGGGTGCTCGTGCCGGCCCTCTGCGAGGGCCGAGCCGGTCCCCGTCCCGGGTGCTCGTGCCGGCCCTCTGCGAGGGCCGAGCCGGTCCCCGTCCCGGGTGCTCGTGCCGGCCCTCTGCGAGGGCCGAGCCGGTCCCCGTCCCGGGTGCTCGTGCCGGCCCTCGCTTTTCCTTTCATTTCCTAAACACATTTTGGATGATTTCCTGACTTAGGGTGCTGATTTCTTGTCCATTTCTTGTCAATCGTGGCCAAGCCACATCCCCAACAGTATTAAAGTCCGCCCTCAGGTCTACACTTCCTCATTCCTACACATCATCAATCAATATCACAATCATTTAATCACAGGGCCAACTGTCTACCACAATGTCATCGCACGTTTCTGTACTCTACTCAGGTATATCCAATCAAATCCTATCACTCCGCGTCATATCGTATCGTTACTCATCATATCACGTCATATTGATGCTGAATCATATTGTTCTTATAAAATCATATCATATCTTCCATATCTTCCATGGCGGCTGCCACCGGGGGGGGTCACAACATGACCGAGGTCCCCCGCCACCTTCACCGGACAGCACCCGGATCTCACATCGGCCAGCTCCAACGACTGCGATCATCGGGGACTCCATCATCAGGGAGATCACAGATGAGGACCAGAGGGCGGGAGCATATTACTCCAGTTTTAAAGTCGCTGCATTGGCTCCCTGTGTGCTTCGGGATCAATTTTAAGGTTCTTTTATTAGTTTAGAAATGTCTTAACGGCCTCGGGCCTCCTTATTTATCTGACCTGTTTTTACCGTATCAGCCCTTGCGGACCCTGAGGTCCTCTGGCACCGGCCTTTTAACTATACCAAAAGTTAGAACTAAGACGTCCCCAATTGGTCCCCAATTGTCAAACAGCCTGCCGGAGAATCTCAGGGCTGCAGAGTCTGTTGATACTTTTAAAAAGAGGCTCAAAACCCACCTTTTTACTCAAGCTTTTAATTGATTTAATTGAATTATTTATTCCTTCAAGATATATTCTTATTCTACTTCTTAACTTATTTATTCTATATGTATATGTATTTTTTTTTTTAGTTATCCCTCTTATCATATCTAATTCTTAATTTTTTTTACCTTATTTTAGTTATCCATTTTATGCTATTTTATCTGTCTTTTTTATGTCCCCCTTTTCTTATATTTTTATGACTGTTTTATTCTGATGGTTTTAGCTCTAGTGTTTCCTCATGGGGGCTCTCCATGCTAGGAGCTGCTCCTGGTCCACTTCTGGGGCTGCTGCCGGTGGATGGCTGAGGTCCTCGTTGGCTGGGAGCCCTCCTCAGCGTTGATGGTCCCCAAAGGTGGCTTATCCCTTACCTCAGACCTCAGTGCCCAGCCATGTCTCTCTTTTACGATAGCTCGTGTGAATGTGTGTGTGTATGCTGATGTCTGCGAGTGTGTGTCTCGATATGTCTCTGTATTTTTTTGGGGGTGGGATGGACGGGTTTTTTGTTTTTATGTTGTTTTAGCCTCTGTGAGGCACTTTGTGTTGCTCTCAAGTATGAAAAGTGCCTTATAAATAAAGCTTGATTGATTGATTGATTGCCGTTCCAATAGTGGTAGGGTTGTTCTGCTGACTCCTGTACCCCTGAAGTCCGAACTCAGGAACGAACTTGCCACGTTCGAACTTCCAGAGTTTGCAAGTTGGAACTTGTGAACTTTGAATCGAAAAACACCCAATGGGTCTGTATTACGCATTCCAATTTTCCTGACTTTTTCAGCACGTTCAGGGGGTCAAAATTGCAAAAAACTGGAAGGAATAATTCCTAGGGATAACATAGGGCTTGTGATATTGATTCATGATGTGTAGGAATGAGGAAGTGTAGACCTGAGGGTGGACTTTAATACTTTTGGGAATGTGGCTTGGCCACGATTGGCAAGAAATGGACAAGAAATCAGCACCCTAAGTCAGGAAATCATCCAAAATGTGTTTAGGAAATCAAAGGAATACCCGGGACGGGGACCAGCTCGGCCCTCGCAGCACCGAGTCTGGGGACCTTGGGGCATGAGTTGACAGACAACTGTAACCTTGCAAAAACAAACGTCCATTTCTCCTGTGCTCCTGTTCACACTCCAGTCCAGTGGGTGGCGGTAATGCCCCTATAACCGCAGAAGACGAAGAAGAAGAAGAAGAAGAAGAGGAAAACGAGAAAATGGTTAGAAAGGAAGATAAAGAAAGAAAACCAAAGAAAACTGCGGCTATTATGTCCCAAAATATCGGTGAGAATTTCCGAAAAAGGGCAAAAATGGGTAAGGTGCTAAGTCCAGGCACCGACTGACGTGTATCGATTAGCGGTCGTTAGCTCCGTTAGCTCTGTTAGCATTATTTTTTTTTTTACTTTATTATCAGTAGACGGGTTTCTGTCCAACGTCATCACTAAGATGCACGCACAACCAGGGGGCAGATGAATAAATTAATCATGTACAATTATTGATAACTAATATAGATAATATAGAAATGGTAAAATATATATTTGTACATAAAAAAGTAAATGTAAATAAATTTAGAGAAAGAAATGTAAATTAAACACAGGCAAATCAACATGACAGACAACTTCACTTAATGTAATTATATAAATAAATAAAATTGAATAGCTGATTATTTTTTGTTGGATTTGATATGTGACACACTCAAATTAAATTTTTAATTCAATTAAAAATAATGGGAACAAGGGGGTTGCCTTGGATATTCTGACTTTATGTATATGTAATTTATCAAGTAATATGAAGAGATAAATTATGTTAAATGTATTACTTTGAGAAAAGGAGCCAAAAATTATTTTTTTCTCATAAAAGTGATACTTGACTGTAGTTTTAACGAAAAGAAAGTGTCCCAAATCATTCAAAAGGTGATGCAAAATGGACATTTATAAAAAAAAAAAAATGGATGATGCTTCCTTGATCTTTTTTACAGTAGGTACAGCTGTCATGGATATCAGAAAATCTGGATATGTATACATCAGTAGGATAGATGTTATGTAATAGCTGAAGATGTCTATTATATATACACACACACATTAAGATATAACATTTTAAAACAACTTCATTATAATTCTGTGTGTTTACCGTATGTATGTGTGTGAAATTAATTTTAATTTTGAAATTAAAATTAATTAAATTTCAAATTAATTTTGAAATGAGCAAGGTGAGCAACAGATATGGACAGACATCAAAAGAGAGCAACAGAGACACAAGGAGAGCTACAACTAAGAGAAAGATGACTGTCCGATAGTAGAGAAATAGTACACCTAAATTTAATTCAACTCATTGATTCACAGTAAAAGGAATGTTTGGACGATAATAGAGATGGTGCATTTCCATTAAATTCATTCATGTTTATTCATTCAGTGAATTAATGCATGTTGACAGAGACATGCAGCAGAAGAGAGAAGCAGAGACAGACAACAGACAGCAGAGGTGAGCAACAGAGAGACAGACAAGGAGAAAGCCACAGAAACACTGGCACTGAGAGGGTTGAAAATGGGAAATTATACATTTGAAAAGTGGCCATTATCAGAATTTTTTTGGGACATAATAGCCGCGGTTTTCTTTGGTTTTCTTTCTTTATCTTCCTCTTTAACCATTTTCTCGTTTTCCTCTTCTTCTTCTTCTTCGTCTTCTGCGGTTATAGGGGCATTACCGCCACCCACTGGACTGGAGTGTGAACAGGAGCACAGGAGAAATGGACGTTTGTTTTTGCAAGGTTACAGTTGTCTGTCAACTCATGCCCCAAGGTCCCCAGACTCGGTGCTAGGGCTTCGATCTGCTTAATTACCTTTCCTTTTTTGATCAGGTTAGAATGATTTGGAATAGTTATTGAAAAGGTGACAGCCATTTATATTTATTTATATGACATGACAGAAAACCTTCACCGAGGCGGTGGGGGGGGGTCAAAGGGTTCAAACGAACCCTTCGATCCCCTTGCCTACAGGCCAGGGTGCTAAGAATTAAAACGTATGAAATGTGCTTGTGTATTGAGGGGGGCGGGTGGTAAAGACCACTTTTTAGAAAAAAAAGATCCCCCCCTCCACAAGGCTGGCTATGGGCCTGCATAGTCCAATGCTTTATGCCATGATTAAGGGCATGTTTTTTTGCTCTTACTTCTTCTGATTTGCTTCCCTAAATATCCATCATGAACTGGCACCATGTAAATCCCAGTTGTCATCCAACTTACGAATCTGGATGTTGCTGAAATGACTTCATTTATTGTGTCTGGCCTTTTACTTGCTGTGTTCAGCTGCTTGTAATGCTGCAAGTAAGTCACTACAGATGAAAATGTATTGAGGTCTCTTCTTTTCAATCCACCTGAAAGCACAGAGGATGACAAACAGTTCTTCTGTAATAACTGATGTCTGATCAGGGAGCCTCCACATGCTCCCCTTTCTTGGTTACCACACAAAACTCACAATGCTACTCTCCTTGTTCAGTGGTCTTTGGAGCCACCAGTGTAAATATGGACACTGTCTCCCTATACCTCTTTCTGATGCCCCATGGCTGTTATAATGAGACTGACAGCAGACTTATTTCTGATCACCCTGACTATTCTGCTCTCGGGTATCAACAAGATGTCTGTTGCCTATAGAACTGAAGCTCACTGGATATTTTCTCTTTTTTTGAACCATTCTCTGTAAACCCTAGAGATGGTAGTGTGTGAAGATCCCATTAGATCTGCAGTTTTTGAAATACTCAAACCAGTACCCGACAATTATGTCACATTCAAAGTCACTTAAATCACATTTCTTCTCCACTCTGATGCTCAGTTTGAACCTCAGCAGGTCTTTATGATCATGGCTATGTGCCTGAATGCAACGGGTTGCTGCCATGTGATTTGTTAGTTACCAAGTATTTGCCTTAATGAGCAGCTGAAGTAGATGGACGGGTGTACCCAGAGGGGTAGGTGATGATGGTATTTATATATTTTTTTTCAGATATTACTGTGATAACATGGGCAATGGATTATATAACTATGTCTGGAGAAACAATGACAAGAAAAGTTCCCATCATAATATGATTCTTTGACCCTGAAAACCCACACCAAGCACTCAAATCATGTTGATATCATTATTAGTTTGCCAGTTATTGAGCAAAAACGATCGTTTGCTAATGGTGGTTATCTGGATCCCCACCAAAATCTAATCATGTTGAAGTTGGGCCATTCCCAACATCTCCTGAAAATTACAGGAATCCGTCCAGTTGTTTTTGCATAATCTTGCTCACAGACAAACAGACAAAGAAATAGGGCCAAAAACATAACCTCTTTGGTCAACGGCAAAAAGGTGTAGACTGAAGCTTGTGCTGTTTTAACAACTCTGTAGACAAAGCATGCTTACTTTAAAGTAACCCTCAAAGGGTAAGTCGTACCAAAAAAAATGCTCAAATATTTAATAAAAAAGGTTTAAATGTATTTTCTTATTTCATTTTATATTTCAGAACTCTAATTCAAGACTGGACCAAGAAATGCAGTTCTTAAAATGAATAACCCTTATCATACCCATTCTTTATCTGTTAATCACCTTTTGCACTGATTCTGCATATGAAAAATCCCTGAAGGGAACCTCCCTAAAGCTCCTCCTGCTGCTCTCTGATCATATCTGCTAATAAAAAGACAAAAAGACCCCAGTACAAATACTCTGCGATGAAAAATGAAAAACAAACAAATGAGGCACGGGAAGAAAAGAATGGGTATCAGCAGGGAACAAAGGGAGATGGGAGAACTGAAATGAATTCAGAATGTGCCATGACTGAGCACAAAAGGAAGATGATGGGGAAATTATAAAAACAAGCAAATCAAAACAAAGACTGCGACAAAAAGCAGAGACCAGCATGTAAAGCAAATATACAGAATGAACATGCATCTGTTCAAAACAATGACCTGTAGAACCTGGACACAAAGGACAGAGACATAGGGACTAAAAATCAGAATGTATTATAGAGACTAACTTATGGATGTCCAGATCATAAATCTGTCCTCATCATATTTAAAATTTGTCTCTGCTGAATATAGATTTATTTTGGGTTACTTGTTGTCATGTCTATATGGCTGTAAAGGAAATATTATGGCAGTATAATTAATAATCAATAACAACCATGGATAAAGAGGTCATTCTAATATTAAAAATAAACATCAATAATGATTATAAACTTGTGGGGAATGATGTTTATCCAGCTGAACTGTCAAATTAAATTATGTTTGACTAATTCAATAATATTCATTTATGTTGTGGAATCTAGCATGTAAGCATTGGACATACTTTCCTGCCTACAATACCCAAAAATGTGTCGAAGAAGTGAAATGTCATGAAGGGGTCCAGTAGGGGTCTCTGGCCACTAGTCAATGTCCAGGCCTTGCAAGAAGACCGGTAGGCCTGGCCCCATAAGCCAGGCCAAGTCTGTGATTGATCTCAGCCTCACAGTTAGTAGATCGATGAATTACACTGCCAAGGTAAGTAAAGTGCTCCACACCTTCTCAACCTCCCATAGGCAGAGACTCACTGGCAACATCCAAGGCATCCCAGAATGCCATCTAATGCCTCAATGCAACCCATTACAATGTCCTGGAATGACCTCTTGAAATCAGAATGCCCCCCACCTTACCTACTTAAATCGTGTCCTAAAACTTACTTTTACACATTGTCCATGAATTCAGCATAAGTGTTGTGTAATCAGTTTTTATGTGTTCTTTGTTTTCTTAAGTTGACTTTTGATTAATTAGGGTACTTTATTATTTTGTTTTCATTTTGAGTTTTTATTACTGTATTTTACTTTTATTTTATTTCTACTTGGTTGTCACTGTGCAGCACATTGGTAAACTTGTATTCTTTTTTAAAAGGGGTTTTATAAATGAAGTGGATTGGTCTACTGATACCCCTTTCATAGAGTCTATAGAAAATTGCACATTGAGAGAAGCGTCCTTTATGGCTAGCGCTCTTCCTCTCCCCTTCCCCACCTCCCTATCCAGCCCTACTACAGTGGCCCTAGAGGAGGAAGGATCTCCACAGTCTTACCATGTAGCTGCACCCTCCTCTGGGAGGTGGATCTTACATAATCCAGACAGCAATTATTAAATGGTTGGATCAGGGTGGCTTATAGGGACAGCTGAAATATGATGCCCTCTTGAATATCAGGTTCAGTATAAAAGGAGATGTTCCAAAGTGTGAACATCGTATATTGGCTCATCATGATGAAGGTAACTCTGTCCATCCCCCTGGTCTGGATGATCTTCAAGTCTGGTAATGTTACATTCTCACTATCAGGGTTATTTTTATTAGAAAGAACTTGGCATATAATGAATCCAAACTGTTTTGTAATTAAATTAGAAAGTAAAAGTTTTATTTCACTGTCGGAAAATTGATTATATAATAATTGAGGTTTATATATATATATATATATATATATATATATATCACATTAAGCTGAAACCTTTGAGCAGTTGGTTTGTCCTTCAAAATGAAATAGTATTTTTCATTCATTCATAGAAATTGTGTTTTTTTAAGACATGTGGGTGTGTTTTTTGTTTGTTTTTAGTCAGCGCCTTCAAGAGTGACATTACTTACAGAAAATTACAAACTTACCAGAACTTGAATCTTGATTACTGTGAGTTTCCCCGGGAAAAACAGTCCCTAGCTGTCTGATTTGTGTTTACTGCTCATGAAGGCAACCACTGGCTAATCAACCAATGACATGGCAGCAACTCAATCATTTAGACATGCAGACATGGTCGAGAATACCTGCTGATGCTCATAACAAAAGAAATGTGATTGAAGTGGCTTGGATAGCGCTCCATCTCACAAAGCTCAAATAATCTCAAACTTGTGACTTGAACATGACAATCAGTTCATTTAACAGAGTACCTTTGGAATATGGTGGAACAGGAAACTTAGATCACAAATGTGCAGCTGACAAATCTGCAGCAACTGTGTTAGGTTATCATCACACAATCTCGGAGGAATGTTTCCTTCACCTTATTGAATCAATGCCACAAAGAATTAGGCCTGTTCTGAAAGCAAAAGAGGGTTCAATCGAAAGATGTCTCCATACATCTATACGTTTTGACCAATATGGCTCAACAATAACAGATAGATAGATAGATAGATAGATAGATAGATAGATAGATAGATAGATGGATAGATAGGGAGGCAGTACCCAATAATCTCACAAAAGTTGTGCGTGACTTTTGGCTTTTTGCAAACATTATGGTTTAGATTTACCATGAAACTGCTGTTTTATTTTGTATTCACTGTTAAGAGAAGGATAAGGCTCTTACAAAGAAAAGAGCAAAAAGAATTAAAAAATACACTGACGAGGTCTGTGAAAAGAGTGTGTATGCGTATTATTTGATCTGTACAGAGCTTCATACAGTAAAAAGGTTATTTCAGCTTTGTGTAAAAATACACTTTGGAGATTACACAAACTTCAGTGCATAACTCTTTTCTATTTATTGATTTGATAGCAGCAGAGAAATCTGTCTTATATATTCATTTTCATTCATATAGAACATTGGTTCCCCAACTTCAGACACTCGACCTGCAACCATGTACCAACTACCTTAACACACTTATAGCAGTTACAAAAAGTAATGTGTCTGTAAGCCTGCTGCCACCCCCACCTTCCACATTTAACATGCATAACATACAAAAAAATTCTCTTCAAGTGAATCATTTCTCACAAAATAGATTTATTTACCAGCAATTTCAGTGGGAAACGTCAGTTCACTTTTGAAAAAAGAAATTTACATTTCTGGCACATATTCATGAATGAACTTGAAACTGTAAAGTACAAACTCACTACAGCTTTAAAGTGAAGGGTGTCTGACTGAACTTATGTTACTATAAGAATCTTAGACAATTCAGGACAGATTTCCTCTTCACCAATCCAGCCTCCAGCCTCTGTGCCAACACTTCAGGCCTTTGTCAAAGCTCACCATACAAACATTTGCCAGTTTGAACTTTAACTACTGAAACAACTGATTGAAACCTGGCAGATATTCGCGTACCCCCTAAGTCACTTCGCATACCCCTGGGGGTACAAGTACCCCAGTTTGGGAATCACTGATATAGACCGTCAAGTGTGTTTTCCTTTCCTCTTATACTACAGCTGAAGCTCTTAAGTGTTTCCAGACCTTTGGTTTCCCTGGAGAAGTGATGAGTATGAGTCCAAAGCCATGTAACTCTTCTAATGAGATGTGTGCAACAATAACCATCAGAGGTGAGAACGTGATGTATGCACCCTAAAGTAATTTATATCTCAATTAAATCTTCTTATGTATTGATATTATGCCATGTTTTTAGTTCTTGAGTCGTATTGCTTTATTGTGTTATTCGCTTAGTATTTCCATGTGCAGATAAACCAGGAAAATTACAGACTAAGCTAATGTTAACTCTTAAATGTCTTTTGTTTACCCTCTTGAAAATTGGGCTCAGCTGTTGTAGCCAAGTACCCGATTGAACAAACCACCATGAGGTCCTGTATGCTGCCGTCTTTCTGCATTCCCAGGAATCAGATGTTTTCCCACACTTTCGGCGACACGACAATAGCTTTCTCCGTTCAGTGCTGCAATAAAGACAGCTGCAACCGTCCAGATATACCATGTAGGTACTTGTGCAAATTTTTGAAAAAAACTTTTTTTTAAATTGAAGGCAAATTTCTTAAGGTGTCTGGATTATTTGGAGGAGTTGTTTAAAGAAAAAAGAGGGTGTTTCCCTCATAGTCCATTTTGTTTGGAAGTTTATAATCACAGAAATTGCACAGGAATAAAGAATTGAAAAAGACAGCAGGAGGTGGGATCATGGCTGTCTTCTATTCAAACCCTGGTGCGGTTTGTCTTCCATTAAAGATAAATCAATATTGAATTCTGATGACTGTTAGACTATGTTCACAATTGCTAATGTTAGAAAAACTCTATTATTTGAGTACTCCCTTATTCTCTCTCAGTGGTTTCACACTGGATATGTGTGGCTGATATTTGTACCAGTCGTGACTTGTGATGCTGTAGCTTTCATACCAGGCACATGAGAGTGCTACATTTTAGCTGCATCTCCTTGCAGCAAATTGGGTCTGAAATCAGGATTGAAGTCCTCAATGTGTTACAAGCTGAAATCAAACTAACTCCAAACAAACTAAAGTGTGTGTCAAATCTTTTTCTTTCTCTTTTTAAACAACAGTCATTTTTCTTTTTGTTTTAGTCCCTGATGTTGGAAAACCAAATGGCCTGCAGTGTGTGACCTGTGATGATTATTCCTGCAACAAGAAGATACGATGTGTGGGGAAACAGGATCGCTGCTTTCATGGATCCGGTGAGCCCTTACATTTCTTCTTTAAATCAAACTGTCTCACAAAATGTGTCGCTGCTGTCCTCCAGTGGTTCATCATTTTTTTTTTTTGTAATTCACAGTTACCGATCAGAACATCACCTTCCCTGTCCTTGGCTGTGCATCTTCAAACCTGTGTGAAAATCATACTATGACGAAAAATGAATCCTTTTTGTCTTTTCTAGTTGCTTCACCAATGAACTTACCAACATGTTGTCAAACCAATCTGTGTAACTCAGCTCTGACAGTCAAACTGAGTTTAGTTTCATTGCTGATCTATCTTATGGCTGTACTGTCAGTTTAATTTAGGACCAGAAGGTCCTTAAAAACCCTCTCTAAACAGTTCAATATGGTGAAGCCCTTATTGACGAATTTAGTGAATTAATCCCTTTTCTGGAAATAAGTTAAAATAAATATGAGTGAAAAAAAATAAACCCTGCAATCTTCAAATCATTTTTATGAATTTGTGTTTGTTGCCTTAATTTTCTAACCTATGAAGATGACATATGGTTATATTATCTGCTCAAGGTTAGCTCATAAAATTGTCATAATGATGTGATCCAACATTAGAGAAATATACATTTCTAGTAAATGACCATAATTAATCCAACTTTAAATATTTTATGAAAGATACAGTTGTGTGTCAATTTTTTTAAGGCTTAAAGATAAAAATGCACCGAATAATCTATACTGAGACTAAAGAGGCTTTTTATATATTCATTAATGTATGCCCTGACATTTTTAGCTTGAACCTTGGTGTGCCTTAGGCAAAAAAAAGTTTGAAAACCACTGTCCTTAAATAGAAGTTTAATCTCCCCCTCATTCCCTCTCTCCTTTTATTTAAACATAGAGCAATAGACATAGCAGCTTGACACAACAAATGTCCTCAATTACTGACATTTATGAGGATGTTTCAATCTATTTAGTGAAAGACACATATTTTTTCAAGTGTACCATAACTTTGAAATTATCAGCTGAGTCTCCAGGTGGACTTAAAACTTTGGACTCGATCTGGATCAGCTGGATAAGACGTGACCTTACCCCTCCCACATGATAAGGAATGAAACTGTGCTGTATAGACAAATGGTCTCTGTTGAACTGATTGTTATTATGGTTTAAATTACCACTGTGGATTAAATCACCTCAACAAGAGGACAAACTGTATGGTGATGGAAGCTAGATCATGATGTTTATTCACTGAGAGTTTAGCTAATCAGTTTAATTTGTTGCTATTTCTGTTTTCATTCTAACTCTGCCTTGTAAAGTCATCTTCTAAGCTATGACAGGTTCTTATAAGTGAAATATATAACCTGTAAGTCATGATTTTAGACAACACTGGTGTGGCAGAGTGCCCATTTAACTTGTACACCTTGAAATCCATAATAGAAAATACATTTCTTTGGCTTCATTTGATTCTCAAATCGACAAAAAGTCAATACAGACTTGAAAAACTTAATTTTAAAATGTAAAATATACATCTAACATGCATCTAACACCCCTTGAAATTACTAATTTACTTTCAGTTTAATGAATACGTGGCTGTAGGAGTCTCTTTTTTTTGAGATAATAGTCCACTGAGTCCAGATCCAGCACTCCACATGACAGCATTTACAACACCTTTACAGGTTAAACATTACTGATTTTATGCTGCAGCCTCCTGACTGGCTCTGTTTACAAAGAAGCAGAAACCGAAGAGTCATACGAAGAAAACTACAGATAGCAGCTGCATGATGTGGTGAGTATCTGCCTCTGCCTTGTATCTGAGATTAATTCTAACCTCAGCTGGTTCAGTGTTTTAGATTACTTTCATTCCATCCTCTTACTTTCATTCCATCCTCTTCTTTGTACCTCATGTCTCTATTTCCACTCTCACTTCCCAGTTCTCTTTTTATATTTCTGTATTATGTTTCAAGCTTCTTTGCTGTTCTGTAGTCACTATCCTCACATGAGGTAAACAGCAATATTAAAACAAATTAAGCTGTGAAGTAGATTGTTACTTTTAGCTTGTTCCACCAAATGACAAAAAAAAGTATTGAAACCAACCAAGCAAAGTGGGATTATTAGACCAGAGATATATCTGCACTTGCTCTTTATCCTTACCTTGGTGCTTGGGTCTGCTGGCACAATGACTGCTTTCCTATACTGTGTCTGTTTTAACCCAAAACATGGCAGTGGATGGCACCACCTGAGGGCAGACCAGGGCACACATTACATAGTGTGTCTGATCCACAACTGCTCTGTATACAGGAACTTGTAGCACAAGATCTCTGTTTAAAGGGTCAGATTCAATTCAGGTCAGCTGGGGATTACACAGACAGAACCACCATTAAACTGTGTAACCTGGGGATGAGAGGATTTTAGAACCAGTTTCTAACTTGTTTCATCCAAATATCTGCCCTGTCTTACTGCACCACAAATAAGACCGACAGAATAGCCTGGGAAGCACACACATTTGCTAATGAAAGCTACTCTCTTAATGATCATTTCTGTTATTACTGACTGGGTTTATTTTAGAGATCTGGCATTGATCCCAAGGACATGTTTTTAAGAGTTCAAGAACCCTCACATTTTAGCTAGGCAACTGTCAAGAACCATAAATACACTTTGCATAACTTTGCACACCACCTAAGACCACTTAGCACTGAGAGATGTGAAAAAGTGAAAACATGTCCTGAATCATTACTTTAAATGCAGGAAATACCATTTTATTGCAATTTAGCGTGTGCACAGCTTACAATCAACAACCCTATAATGAGTAAAATCTCTGCCGACTCCCCTCAGGCTCAGAGAAATACTCAAAAAAACACAAATGATCAAAAACCAGAATTTATTTAAAACAGAATATTGGACATCCCTAGGTCTGAGACAGAACTCAACTCAGCTCTCTTGGTTCATTTTTAACATATACTGACTGAGATATTTACAGTCTTAGAGGAAGTAATTTGAACAGAAAAACACTTAATTAAATACTCTGTAAAACATAAGTAATTGTACATCCCAAGATCTGAGACAAACTTAAGTCAGCTTCTTTGATTTAGCTGAACCCATACTTTGAGTGATTTGCAGTCTCAGAAGAAGTAATTTTAAAGAAAAACACTTAATCAAAAATATATTCCCAAAATCATAAGCTTTATAGATAAAAATGTCTTTACGACCTGTTTTAGTCAACCCATATGTTTACGTGCTGAAAGGAAATCAAGTCTTCTATGAGAGCACGCAGCTGCTGGGGCCCGTCTCCATGCAGCTGTTTCTCCTCCTCTTCTTGGCGATTGCTGTCTGCTCTGTGGGGGAACCGTAGCTACGGTCAATCTTCGTGAGATGCTGGCTTCGGAACGGACAAGCTCTACCTTTAGTTTGGCCAACGCCCAGATGTTTGCATAAGGCCATTCTCTGCAAAGTCATCCACGATGTCACCACTCCCTCGACTGCTTCCTTCTCTTGGCCAACCCAATCTTTAACACATGCTTTAGCTGTATAAGCATCTATTATAATTCAATAATCAATATTCTGCACCTGTGTGCTTCACTGCTGCCAGTTGTTCTTGTCCTGTTTTCTTACTTTAGTTGTACTCTTTGGTGCTGAATAAGGCCTAGCATGCTTAGGGTCAGTTTAAGGCCTGGATTGACCTCAAAACTACATCACTTTGACAATATGCATTAATGCACTCAACCAAAAGTAAACTTGGTCACCACCCACATCCTGACCCATTGTTTGGTTGGTGCAAAATAAAATTGGGATTTAAAATTTGGGAACTGTATCAATAAAAATCTGCATTTAAAAGCCATGAGCCAAACAAAAACATTTGCTTGTCTATTTAAATGTGTTAGCAACTGTCCTTTTAAAAAACAGATAATGCTTTAAAACTCAAAAGCAGTGCAATATCAAAGCTGTATACTGAAGCAATAAACCATACATGTTTTTATACTCATAAGCCATATTTTAGGTTTTGGGAACCAAATGTGCTAAAATGCTAACTTACTTCTGCACTTCTCTCTCTTTCCTGCACCACTCTGTGATAGCAGGGAGAGTTGTGTTTTTGCCGGTCTGAGTGAGGGGTGCACAACACTTCACAGGTCTGTGTAGAACATCAAACTGAAGAATAGATTTGCAGGTCTGCAGGTATGCATGTATTCATTCGGTACATGTCTACACTGAGCTAAATGGCTGGTACTAAAATGGTTTGGTGTCAATACTACTATCACACCCTTATCAGTTACCATGTCAACTGGTGACATTCAGTCAACTGTTTTCCTAAATGTCATTGTTATGCAGCTGATGACACAGAATGAGTCCTCATGAATGTCTCTTTTGGTTTAGAAACATCCCATTAGCTGGGGGCTTTGATGGTCTCCCTAAAGGTGCGTTCACACCGCACACGACTTGAGCGACCTCGGCGACCACTCTCCATGTAAAGTCAATGTACAGCTGCATGGGGTGGGGTTAACCCTCCCACGACACGACGGCTGCGATCAAGGTGACCTGGTTGCTCGTCGCTCTGTCGCCAAAGTTGAAAAAGCTGATCTTTTCAGGTGCATCACGTGTGGCTGTGCGGCAACAGCCAATCAGCGTTGCGTGTGGGTGTGTGATGATACCCGTGACGGACAGTTTTTATTCTGGTTCACAGGGTGACAATCCACGTCCGTGTGGGAAACATCAGAGGAGAACTCACAGATGATGCTGCTGCAGTGTTTTGTGGTGGGTAGATGAGTTAAAAGGATACAGTTGCAATAATGTCAGCTTATACATCCTATTATATGATATATGATATGATCGCCGTGAAACTCAAGCGGACGTGACATCACTGAGCGATGGCGACAGTGACCAAAATGAGGTGTTTATGGACATGCAACGCGACTTCAGTGGGCAAAGCGATTATGGTCGCAAAGTTGCGTTCAGTGTGAATGCAGCTTAAGTTCACAAAATGTCTATTTACTATCCATTTTTAGGGCCAAGTTAACGTACACATCATCTCCAGGGGCCTCATGTACAAAGACTTGCGTGGATTTCCTACTAAAACATGGCGTATGATCAAATCCAGGAAAAGTCATATGCACAAAAATATCCAGATCTAAGAATTTGTGCGCACACATGAATCCAAGCACATTTCCTTTGTACATCCTAATCAGCGTGGAATTGAGCACACATGTTGGAGTACCCAACCCCTCCCTGTCCATGCCCCCATTTACATACGCAAATCATATTTAAATGAGCCCTGCACCTGAGATTCCCCTCTCTGCACGATCAGGAGATTAAAAATGAATGAGTAAGATGGTTTAAAAAAAAGGATGTCATGGAAAGCACATTAGAGGCACTATGCACTGAGGTGGAGGCGCGCAAAAACATTCTCTTTGACACGTTGTTCTCCGACATAAGCAACAAACACAAGAGGAGTGAGTGGGAGAGTGTGTGAGGCTGTCAGTGCCATGGAGTCAGAGAAGCGCACACAAGCATAGATTAAAAAGAAGTGGTTCGACATCAAGGTGGATGTGAAGCGGAGGATGGCTGAGCCCCCACCCAAAGTGTGGACAAAACAGGGGGGGGGACAGGAGAAGGGCTCACCCCATTTGGACAGACACTGATTACCCCCAAGGTAAATACCTGTATATCTGTGTGACTCACAACAAATGTGTTCATACAGTAGCCAGCTCACAGAAGCACAATACCAATCTTGTGGTAAGGGAGAAACCAGTTAGATATGCTGCAGACTGCTTAACCTAGCTTGAAGAATACAGCTCCATAGAGCAGGGAATAGAAGCCTCCAATGTGGCTGCTCCACTGTAGAGGGAGGGAGATACATACAGTGTAAGTATTGTTAATTTATGGTGTTCACCAAGAGTAGAGGGGAACCAGAGAACCCATGGAGAGGGGAATCCAAGGACACAGAAAGAGGGGAATCAGAGGGCACATATTATACATTCTCATCAACCTGAAAAAAACCAACACAGCTGTGATGACTGGTTCCCAACTATATTAGCTTACATAAAACCGCCTATGTTTCATAAAGGTTGGGGACCTTTGACCTAAGTGATGTCCTACATTATGCCTCATGCTGAAACTCTAAGAAGTGTAGTTTGGCACTTCCATGTTGGTTTCATTTTTAAACACTAAAGGTTGCTGTCTGAACTGTGGCATAGAAAATGAAATAAAGAATTTTAAACCAAACTTTATCAGTAATCTCTAACTTTTTCCTCAATCCTTATCAGTGCTGCCCCAAGTCAGTCCGCGCTGGAGGTCAAACTGGAGGCCCTGCAGTGCCATTTCACCTGGGATCTGAACCTCAGCAGGCCCAAACTCTATAGTCTCAGGGACAAGCTGGAGGACATCGGCACAGAGGAGGGCTACAGATGGCTGGGTCACATTTACAACCTGCAGGGGTACGTCCACTTTCAGCTGGGTCTCACAAATGATGCCCAGCGATTCTTTGGCAGAGCCGCTGAGGCCTTTCGCCAGATTAGAAACACAGTTTTAGATGAGGGTGCGTGGCTGGTGGTGAATCATGGGAACCTGGCATGGCTGCACTTCCACAATGGAGAACATGCAGAGAGTCAGGCCTACCTCTCAAAAGTGGACGCCCTGATTAGAGCTTATCCGTCACCATCGCAAGAGGAGCTCCATCCTGAAATCTGTGCGGAAAAAGCTTGGACTCTGATGACGTTTGAAGCTGGTGAGATGCTAAAGGCAGCGGATTACTTTCAGAGAGCCCTAAGGATGCAACCAGGCACAGTGGAGTGGCACACCAGCCACGTCTTAGCATTAGTGATGTCTTATAAAGACAGCAACAAAGAGCTGGGGGCTGACATTTTTGAGAAAATGAAAATCGCAAAGGAGCACGATCCTGAGAACTTGTACCTTGCTGCTCTGTACCTCGAGACATGTGCTAAGAAAGGAATCAAGATAGAAGAAGAAACCCGTGAGCTGGCCAGAAGGGTTTTAAGGAAGCCGGTCAGTAGCTACAGCGGTATTAAACCTTTACTATGGCTGTACAGCATGTTTGTCTCGATGGATGAGGCCATAGACTTAGCAGAAGGGTTTCTGGAGAGACATCCAGACGAACGTTATCTTAAGAGGTGTGCTGCTATCTGCTACAAGATGAGGATCTTCTCAGACAAAGACAGTCCTTTGGAGCGCAGCATGATTGACAGAGCTGTCTCTCTCAGTAAAGAAGTGATTTCTCTGTATCCTCATTCTTCATTTAAAAGAAAAATACACCTTGCAAACATTTATGCAAAGTCAAACAACCAAGCTGAAGCTGACCAGATATACAAGGAGCTGCTGGACAGTGATCTTGATCCTGAAGGGGCACAGATGCTCTACAACTATTATGCAAAATATTTACATTTGATTGAAATGGAGCCTTATAAGTCAATTGAATATCACATGAAAGCAGCAGAGATACTTGTACCATCATACTATCGGGAAAACAGCATCAGAACTCTGCAGAGGATCAGAGAGAGGAACAGAAACAGGATGTGTGGAGAAATAAGAGAGTTTCTGGTTAACCTGCAGATATAGAGCCAATAATAACCATTAACTAAACTTTTCTGTTGTTGTTTGTGTTATAAGATCAAATTTAAGTATAATGTCTTTATTTATACACTGAATTAAAGAACATCGACTCACAGGCCAACCCACAGAAGTGACAGGGCCCCTTAAACCACATATAAATGGGTCCCATATCTAATTTAATACATATACATCACATGGCAGCACGTGAATGCATTTAGGCCTGTAGACATGGTCAAGATGACCTGCTGAAGTTCATAACATTAATCACAATGGAGAAGAAAGGTGATGTAAGTGACTCTGAACATGGCATGGTTGTTGTCAGACAGGCTAGTCTGAGTATTTAAGAAACTTCTGGTCTACTTTTCAGCCACAGCCATTTCTTGGGTTTACAGTGAATGGTTGGCAAAAGAGAAAACATCCAGTGAGCCACGGTCTTCTGGACCAAAATTTATTGTTAATGCCAGAGGCCAGACGAGAATAGCTAGAGTGGTTTTAGATAATAAAAGGTATCAGTAACTCAAGCGAGAAGTGCGCAATTCTCCGCCAAGGCATTTTCAATATTGTCAAGTGAATTATTGTCAAAAATGTGGAAAACTGCTTTTTCAGATTCTTTAAAAAAATCCTGGGAGTAAACATGGATTGTATCACCACCAAAATCTAATCACTTCTTCTTTGTGCAATGAACAACATTACCTCAAAAATTTAGGTAAATCAGTTCTGAACTTTCTGAGTTATTAGAAAAATTGTGAAAAACTGCCCTTTTTCACAATGTTAAAAAATTCTTGAAAAAAGAAAGTCCTGAATCTGTATCCGGATTCAGATCACTAACAAAATCGAATCACTTCTTCCCTCTGCCTTTACCAGCATTTCCTGATGATTTCATGTAATGCTCTTTAAAACTTTTTGAGTTATCTTCTTAACAGACAAACTGAATAACAGACAAATGGCAGTAAAAACGTTACCTCTTTGGCGGAGGTGATAACTACTCATGAAAAGCATGGTATGCAGAGGACAATTTCTAGAAGCACAACATTTTGAATCTTAAAGTTCGGCCAAAGAAGCAGAAGACCACAGCAGGTCCTACTCTTTTCAGCTAAGAACATTAAACTGAGGTTGCAATTCACACAGGCTCACCAAATAAAATAAAATTACTGAATAATAAATTACTGAAAAAGGATGCCTGGTTTGATGAGTCTTGATTTCTGCTGCCACATTCAGATAGAAGAATTTGGTGAATTTGATGTAAACATCATAAAAGCATTGATCCATCCTGCCTTGGATCAACAGTTCAGGTTAGTGGTGAGGGTATAATGCTGTGGTACACTTTGGGCCCCTTAGTACAAAGTTATTCAAACCCCACAGCTCATCTGAGTGTTGATGCTGACCATGTCCATCTCTTTATGAACACAGTGTACCCATCCTCTGATGACTACTTCCAGCAGGATAACCCACCATGTCACAGCTTAAATCATCTCAAACTGATTTCTTGAACATGACAGTGTGTTCACTGTACTCCAGCGGTCTCTACATTCACCAGATCTCAATCCACTAGAGCACCTTTGGAGTGTGGAGCAAGAGATTCTCATCATGGATGTGAAGCTGACACATCTGCTGCAACTGTGTGATGCTGTCATGTCCATGTGGGGCAAAATCTCTAAGGAATGTTTCCGGCACCTTGTTTAATTTGTGGCAAACATAATTAAGGAAATTCTGAAGGCAAAGCAACCTGATAGTAGCAAGGTGTGCCTCATAAAGTGGCCAGCAAATGAAAAAAGATTTGAAGTTTGAAGGAAACAGAAGTAAACAGGCTGGTGCGCGCATGAAGAGGTAGAAAGTAGATAATCAGGTAGTACAGTTGTTTTAAAATAGAAAGAATTGGTATATGATTATCCAAACTATTTAAGCTTCTTTGCTCACCACAACAAGAAATATATTAAATAAATATTAATATATTTATTTAATATATATATTAAATATATTAAAATATATTAAATATAAATAATATTTTTTATTATTTTAATAGAAAATACACTGATTAAAAAGAATATGCATGTTTATCAGATTAAAGTTTGATGTTTAAGACACAGAAGTAAAGGCACTGATTCCAAATTCACACTCACTTATTACTCAAAAAGCTTTGTGTTGTTCATGAGTGAACCACAGGGAATGCATCAAAAATAAAACTGAAAATGTGCATATGCTATGTTCTCACGACAAAAATGATGTTTAGTAAAAGCAAAATGAAGTTATTTTCCAAATATTACATTGTGCCTTATGAACCACAATGTGGGGGGCCTCAGAGAAGAATCTGCATAGGGCCCCACACTTACCAGGGTAGTCCTGGTCTTAATTGACAGACAGCACACCAAGACCAAGCAGTAGTGGGAACAGACCCGGTCTGATGGTCAGAGCTGAACTATATGGGCTGGTTTTGGAACATGTAGGCACACCAGGAACCCTGAAGTAAGCAGAAGAAAGAGTCTCATACTGCTGCTGTGAAAGAGTGCACAGGTTCGATGTCACACAGCCGAGATACTCTCTTTCACCCAGTTTAATCTCTGTGGAACAAAAAACAAAGAAATACAAATATATCAGGAGACTGCAAATCCACTGAAAGACTTCTTTAGGACAGCAGTTAAACATTCTGTGAGACACAGATGACACAGTATCTGAGAAAATGCCACATCCTTCACAAACATCACTTAAGTAGGGTAGGTTTGAAAATTTAAAAAAAAATAATAATAAAACAAAAATCAAAAAAGTTAAACAGATTCAAGATTTGACAGCTGCAGAGGTGTGTCATTTGGGTCATCATGTGGTTTGAACCAGTGAGGTACTGACATGGTGAGGGGGAGTGTCCAAAAGGAGGCATCAGTGTTACCATTTTTGGTCAGAGGTCTGAGAGACAGCATCCATTGAATGGCATTTGACTTGAAGGGACAGTTCAGTATTTTTGAAGTGGAGTTGTTTGAGCTCCATATGGCCACTATGTACATTAGATGCAGTAGAAAGTTCTCTCCTCTCCCTAAATAAGCCACAGCCTGTGAGAGTCTGTTATAAAGACCTAGAGTACGCTACCTATAAATGTTTTTAAGTGCATTAACTTATCTGAAAAATAAAGTTCTATTCAAAAATTACACTTATATGTGTATATATATATATGTATATGTATATATGTATATATATGTACATATGTATATGTATGTATGGATATATATATATATATATATATATATATATATATATATATATATATATATATATATATATATACACACACACGTATATGTATATATATATATAAATGTATATATAAACACACACACACACACACACACACACACACACACACACACACACATATATATATATACACATATATATATATATATATATATATATATATATATATATATATATATATATATATACATATATATATATATATATATATATATATATATATATATATATATATATATATACACATATATATATATAAGAACTCATTTTGAAACAGCACTAAAAGTTATCATGCTAAAAAACTGAAAAGTCCTCATTCATTCCCTTTGGATTTTAAATAAAAAATCCAAATGCTTTTTTCTTTTTCCTGATAAGATCAATATAACCACCTCTTTTAGTTTGTTTTATGGCTTTTATGCCAAAGAAAAACAAGGATGAAACGGTTTGTCTTAATAAATGTCTTGCAACAGGGCTGGTTTTGTCATTTCTTTTTATTGCACTCCTGTGTTCAGTGATGCACTCTAAGGGAGTGGGAGGATGTTTCTCTATCAAACCACATGATGACCCAACTGACACACCTCTGCAGCCGTTCTATTGGCTGACCCAGATGTGGCTGCACATGACTGGTCAAATCTTGAAACTGTTTAACTTTTGATTTTTTATTTATTTATTTATTTTTTCAATTTCAAACCTACCCTACTTAAGTGATGTTTGTAATGCATGTCTGACTTTGATGAAGGCCACAAGCCAAAACGTGTCGATCTAATAAAGTTCTTCCTGAACTACAAATGTTGCTGAAGCACTTCAAGACTTTTTCTCTCCAAGCACCTTAAAATTGGTGAAGTTGTGCCAGAATATCTGACCTTTGAAAATCCCACTGATCGCTTTACCAAAGAGTTCATCTGAAAGTGCTGAGCTATTACTCAATGTTTATTTCTGTGGTACAGTAACTCATATTCAGCAGCAGTTTGTCCATTACTTCCATATCAGTTAATAAATATCGTTTAATAATTCAATTCATTATATGAAGCTAAAATCACTCAAAATTAGTTTTGTTGAATTTAAGCTTTGTGGAATAAAAACAAACATACAGTGTGCATTTTCATTAGGGCTGTCAAGGTTTAATTTTTTGACCATGGTTAATCACCAACTTTGTATAGTAAATTCAAAGTTGATTGCATTTAATTGCACATTTAGAATATTTGTACTTTGATCTTTATGTGTTGTTTAACGGTTGAGTGCATTTTGACAAATTTGACCAATTCTTACCAGTTTATTGATACATAAATGAGGTGAATGCAGATAACAGTGTTTTACATTATTTTTAGATTTATTTTCATTGAAATTGTTGCCCCAATGAAACATTGATGTAATCTGAAACACTGACTTTCAAGTAGAAGGCAGCTTCAGAGTCCTTATTCTGTCAAATCAACTATTTGATCCTGCTGTTCAGTTAGAAGTGTCTAAATGTGAATGCACAAATCAACTCAGCGATGTCAGATGATCCTCTGCTGATGTGACAAAATTTACCCTTTTAAGAGTTCACCTTTAGTTGATTTCTCTGTGTGAGTAAACCAGTAGAGGTTATCCAAAAAACACATATTATGAGATACTGTATGTCTCTGTATTGGTTTTATTCTGTTATCTGTACTAGCTTTAACTAAAGCAACTTTGCTTCCTGTCTAAATTATCTTGCTTTTATTTTTAAAGGCAAAGTAACAGGTTGTGTTATTTGGCACATTAGTTTAGAGGAGTAGCAAATAGTGAACGATAACAGCAAACAAGAAGAGAACAGATGAAATGACTGATTTACAGGATTCAGATCACTTTAGACTTATCCACTGGAAATCAAAAAACTAAACATCATGTGCCAAAATATTTTGTGGCATTAAAAGTAATCTGAAGTTAATGCATTTTACTGCTATTTTGACAGAACTGATTTATATAGATGTATGTATGTTTTTTTCCGTCTGTCCTGACGCTGTTCTCTAAAAAGATGTGTAACAGCATATGTTCAAAGTTCTGATTTCCATTTAGTGGTTTTACAAAAACGATGTGATTCTTACATGAAAATAATCAAACTCTAATCAGATAATGGGTTCGAATAATTCTTTGATCTTAACTTTCTTTAAACAATCAAAAACAACAGATAAGAATTAACCGTGGAAACACTGTCCTTTCTTAATTTACCACAGTGTAAACTAGTCAACCAATCAAAGCTGACTGGGTCCATGTAATGAAGGCAGCATTTAAGTTCCAACAGATATTAAGAATTGAGGTGGATCAGGGTTACTCCGTATATGGAGGCTTACCATAGCAGCGATCTTGTGCACCGAAACACTGCACCGTCTTGTTACAGACCATTCCCTCATCTGCACAGGTCTTACACTGCTGGCCATTTGGTTTGCCGACATCAGGGACTGAAACAAAGGAGGAATACATGTGACACCAAGATTTCTAATGGGCCTTATTCGCATGTACAGTGCCGTGAAAAAGTATTTGCCCTCTTCCTGATTTCTTATTTTTTTGCATATTTGTCACACTGAAATGTTTCAGATCGTCACACAAATTTTTAGAATGGACAAAGATAACCTGAGTAAATACAAAATGCAGTTTTTAAATGATGATTTTATTTATTAAAGGAAAAAAGCTCTCCAAACCTACATGACGCTATGTGAAAAAGAAACTGCCCCCTGAACCTAATAACTGGTTGTGTCATCCTTGTCAGCATTAACTGCAATCAAGCATTTGCAATAACTGGCAGTGAGTATTTCACATCGCTGTGGAGGAATTTTGGCCCACACTTCTGTGTAGAATTGTTTAAACTCAGCCACATTGGAGGGTTTTCAAACATGAACTGCCCGTTTAAGGTCACACCAAAGCAGCCCCAGACCATCACACTACCACCACCATGTTTGAGTGTTGCTATGATGTTCTTTTTATCATATGCTGTGTTGTTTTTATGCCAGATGTAACGGGACGCACACCTTCCAAAAAGTTCAACTTTTGTCTCGTCAGTCCACAGAATATTTTTCCAAAAGTCTTGGGGATCATTGAGATGTTTTTTTTGGCAAATATGAGAAAAGCCTTTGTGTTCATTTTGGTCAGTAGTGGTTTTCACCTTGGAGGTCTCCCATGGATGCCATTTTTGTTCAGTCTCTTTCTTATTGTTGAGTCATGAACACTGACCTTAACTGAGCCAGTGAGGCCTGCTGTTCTTTAGATGTTGTTCTGGGTTCTGTTGTAACCTCCTGAATGAGTCCTCGTTGTGCTCTTAGTGTAATTTTGGTAGGCAGACCACTCCTGGGAAGGTTCACCACTGTATTTCTCCATTTGTGGCTCTGACCATGGTTCTCTGGAGTCCTAAAGCCTTAGAAATGGCTTTATAATAGACTGATTCAATCACTTTGTTTTTCATTTGTTCTTAAATTTCTTTGGATCATGGCATGATGTGTTTCTTTTTGAGATCTTGCAGCCTACTTCATTTTGTCAGACAGGTTCTATTTAAGTGATTTCTTAATTCAACAGGTCTGGCAGTAATCAGGTCTGGGTGTGGTCAGTGAAATTTAACTCAGCTTTCAAGAAAATGTGGTTTATTTGTGTGATGATCCGAAACATTTCAGTGTGACAAATATGCAAAAAATAAGAAACTTAGGAAGGGGGCAAATACTTTTTCACAGCACTGTATATTTAGAATCTCAAATTTGTTCTTGAGAAAGGTCAAACGGAAAACCTTCAGATTTTAGACTGCTTTTATTAAATGCCAAATTGTTCAGACCTGTGTCTTAAAATGAAGGTCTATCATGCCCCAGTCAGCTGTATGCTCTTGCATGCTTGTGCCAATAAGCAAAGAAAAACACTATTTTATGCCCATTTAAGGGCATGAGACTGCAGGGCTGTGAGCACATGGCACACAGAAGTAACAAAGGACCACAAAAAGAGGTAGATAAACATCTGTGACGTAAGTTTCCAAAAACTCTCAACCACTTCCTCAATCACACACTGAATGATGATTTAGAAATAGTTATGTGATTCAATAGAAGAGGAAGTTTCACTCAAATGAAACCTAAACAGGCCAATTTAATGACAGAGCACTCAGTAGTAACATTAGATATCTGAGGGCAAAGTCACTGATTTGCAGGTCTCAAGACTTTTGTCTTGAGTCCCAGGTCAAGCTGAGTCAATCAGTTGAGTCAAGTCCTAAAATAAAGGCAGTAAAGTTGAGTAAAATTCAAAACAAATTGTAAATATGAATATGAATAGTGTTAGCATTAATTAATTCAGAGAGGAGGGGAAAATAATTAATACATACACACTTCAAATCTGTATCTAATACCATTATTTATAATAAGGAACTGTTTCCCCACTGTTGCTCACATGTGCAAGTAGACTGTTTCAGTGGCCACTAAAGACACTGCGGAGGCTTCTACATCGAATGATAATAAATGAGTGCCACTAAAATGATCTGTGTATGTAGACATGGTTATCTGAGCGTGATTTGTGTTAAGTGGCATTAGTGTGTTTGTGTATGTGTGTTTGTGTGTGTGTGCATGTGTGTGTGTGTTTTTCAGAATTGGATGTTGTGTTCTCTCGTGCAGCTGCTCAGGGTAATATGCATGATACATTTTTTTTTTTTTTTTACTGTGGCACTGGGATCATTCCACTGAGTAGCAACTAAAAGGGTTAAAGTGTGATTTTTATCAAAAAAGGAGAATAATGACCAAGATTGAAATCAGTTTAAAAGAGGGAAGACTTTTTGTGGGATGCTACTGTCAGAGTAATTTTGGCTCATTTCTCTGTTTAGCATTTTAGTCAAAATCTGACCCTAAACAAAACAAAAAAACTCTTCATGATCTCGTTTAATTCAGGGAATAGTTCATTTTCTTATCCATCATCTATGTAAAATTAAGAGAGGAATTTTGACTCAGAGTGGCACTGAAGGATTAAAAGTTGAATAATCAATGAAAAGAGTATATTTCTCAAAACAATATAAGTTAATTAAAAGAATGAAATAATTTTGATTGAAAGTTGATATTTTTTACTATAATAATTCTGGCTTGATATTTGGATTTGTCAAATTTTGAACACATTTAAAATCATAAAACAATATTCTCAATGGCTCTTTGCTTTTAGGAAAAATGTATTTTTTTTATTTATTTTCTATCTAAAACGTGGTGGACTGTGTGTTTTCAAAGTGGTTCTGGAAAGGTAATTGATGGAGCATTGAAAGATTTAATTTTTATGAACAGGACTATAATCAGTTAACAGAACTGATTCACTGTTATAATTCATAAAAACTGCAGCTTTTTAAAGTTTTCACTTGTTGGACATTTGGTCTTAAGAGCTACTTTTGTTTAAGGGTTAATCAAAGGTCTTTGCACATCAGATTTGGTTTTCTTCATGTGAAAAATGTGCACACATTTTTTTATTTGAACCTATAGCTCTCTCAGCTTTGTTGTCAAAATTTAGTTAATATATATTAATCTAAAACGATGTTAACAAACTATGGTCATACATCCTATAAAGGTCTTTCCACAGTACAGTTAATGTAGACCAGTTTTCCTCTTGATTTAATCCATGATAATATTTTAAATAGGTCTTTATTTTGAACAGCAGTGCATCAGACTTTGTCATGTAGGTCTCAAAGGGGGGCTCGACTTTTCTTGGGAACAACTGGTACAACTGTGGGGGCTCCAATAGAAAAGGTCGGGAACAGTGTTGTATATGAACATATTATGTGTCATTCATGCTTGTCTAATGTGTATTTTTTAGGTATTGTTCAAGTAGTAAAGTCAGGAGAGTTGAAAAACTTATAAGAACATTATAAAGAACTGAAAGTTAAATAAAAAAAAAATACTTGTAATTATTTTCTGTTGTGAGTAAACCATGAGGCTAATTCTTGATGTGTTTTGTATTTTTTTTGGTACAGTTGAATGGATGACTTAACGCTAACTTACCATTTTAAAAATAGTATAAAGAAATTATCAAAGAGTTAATTTTTTTAACAACCTAACATTAAAGTGTCCTGATAATTAGTTGTGCTTGTTGCTGTCAGTTTTTAGTTTGTTTGTGGGCTCTAATTTCCTGGCACAACTCAGGGTGGCGCAGCCTGGCGCACCCCGCACAGTGGTAATTTCGTCCTGCACACCGCCGTGCGCTGGCAATTTGGAAGACTGGCTGCGCCGAGACAGGTGTGACGGCGTACCAGGGGAGTTGTCGAAAGATTCAGCTTTGCGCAGTGACAATTTCGTGCCAAAAAAACGCATGGAAGATGCACTGAAAGCCTGCCAGCTCCAACCTGGTCTATTCTCGGCGCAGGTGAGGCGCACCCGGTGCAGTGTCCCGTCACATCTGATGTCAGATTAGAGACGTTTGTCATAACTAACGAGTTCATATCTCTCAAGCCAACCACAAACAGCCACATCATCCGATACGGAGTACCTGGCTTCTCTCATCTCATGAAATTCAAAAGAAAATAAAAAAGAGAGAGACGCTCGCTGAATAAATGTAAGTCACTCGGTGTCTTAAGGATTTACCTGTGATTGCCCATATTTCTCTGTTTTAATCTTTATTCGTAACGTGATCTAAAAAGATGGAGTACATTATTGCAAGGAGGATGAGGAGGAGATATATTTTCACCTAAGGCACTGCTATTTGGCGATGACAGACCAGGAATGCAGGTGGATCACGAGCATGATGAATGGATTAGTCTGCTGGGCACGTGGGTGTGCCTCCCTGGGCCAGACTGCACCGTGCACGAAACTTGCAAAATGCCCTGGACACACCCTGTTGGCGTGGCGCAGGCGCACCGCAGGGCAAGTGCGCCCCACCTGCGCTGCTCTATGAAATTAGAGCCCAATAACTCAAAATTCTATGAGGGAATTCAATGACATTATCAGGGAATAATATCAGTGGAGCGAGGAAGGAGTGATTACATTTTGGTGGTGACCTAAAACTGCTGCAGATCCAGAAATCCTTTAAAAGGTTTGTTAATATTGCGAAATAGGGCAGTTTTCAACGTTTTAGCTAATAACTCAAAAAGTCCTCTATGGATTTTTGTGAAATTTTCAGAAACTGTTGGTCATGATACAAGAAAGAATTGATCAGATTAAGATGCTGCTATGAATCCAAATGCAGATCCAGGATTTGTTAACAGTCCAGAACAGGAGAGTTTGGCTTGGCTAACAATGTCAGAAATACTATTGTGGGGTTTGTGCTCCTGGGGCACTTCGTTTTTAAATTTATTTTCTTATAATTGTGCTATTGAGTGTTTCCTCTCTTTGGATGGAATAACAGAATAGATCCATGAGAGATATGAATTTTGTTGTGTCTCACCTATAAAGCTCTCAGTGGACAGGCACCAGTTTACCTCAAAGAGCTTGTAGTGCCGTACAACCCCTCTAGAACATTACGCTCCCAAAATGCTGGCCTGCTCGTGGTTCCATCAGTCTCTAGAAGTAGTATGGGAGGTAGAGCCTTCAGTTATCAGGCTCCTCTTCTCTGGAACCATTTACCGACCACGGTTCGGGAGGCAGACACCCTCTGTACCTTTAAGGCTAGACTTAAAACATTCCTCTTTGATAAAGCTTTCAGTTAGGGACCAGCTCATAGTCCATAGTTTAGACACATAGTTAAGATGCAATAGGCTTAGACTGCCGGGGGGATCTGGCACACTGGGCTCTATCTCTCTCTCTCACACTCTCTCTCCATATGTGCCTCTGTCCCTTTCTGTTTGCTCCTGTACTCGTCTCTGGCTCTTGTCTTTTAGGTTGCCTGGGATCCTTGGTGGAGACTGCCTGCTGCTGTGGAGTCACGAAGCCTCAATAACTACAATTACAGACATAACACATATTTGGCCATCTCATTCCAGTTCATAATCATTATAGCTGTTCATGTTGATATTAACATGATCTTTCTATCCATGGTTGATACATCTATAGTAACTATCTTTAGCTCCACATGGACATGAGATCCCTCTTGAAAATGAGGTGTCACATCTCAAGAGGTCTACCATTAATACATTTATACTTAACGGAGACAAATATGGTAGGGATGCTCTTGTGGTCTGGGCACCCATGAGTTCGTCACTACCATAAATTCTTATTTTCAGTAAGACTTTTATTGATTATACTTCTATAAAATTTTCACCACAACCACACAGACATGAGGACCCTCCTCTAATAAATTTGTTTGCAGCAGAAACAAATTTGATGATGACAGGTCTATGATTGGTCCATTGATCTGTCACTAACTTTAGTTCTTACTTTAATCCACTTGTCTCCACTTACCTCCCTCCCTTTGCCCACACACCCAACACAGCATCGTGTGGATTTGCTGTTCATCATGAGACTGGGGTCCACATTCAAGATTTCCTGCTGCTTAACAGAAGGTTTTTTCTTGCCGCCATGATGGAGGGATTCATGATTGGCTATATGGATTCATGTTGTGTGTTGGATGTATATATTTGTATATATATATATATGTGTATTTTTATATGTATATATGTATCTATGCATATATGTGTATCTATAATATGAAGAGCTTTGTGCTCTATTGTAAAGTGTCTTGAGATAACACTTGTTATGAATTGGCGCTATACAAATAAAGATTGATTGATTGATTAATTGATTGGTCTCTGGTTACACTTCATGTGCTTCGATGCTGAGAATGCGGTCGAGAGGGAACTTTAAAAACAGAACATCTTAAAGAAATAATTGCGAAACTAAGGAGTTCTCTCTGCCAAGTTACAGCACAGTTTTATGTCTCTGTGGTCCCTTATTCTGACATAGTGACTGTAATGACCAACAACTAAAAAGTCACGCTTCATGGCATACAAAACACACAAATTGGTCAGGAACATTTCTTTTCCTTCAGAACACTTGGGGAATAAAGCCCATTTGAAAAGCTTCACAGGTAAATGAAATCTATGCAAAAATACTCACAGTCAAGCCTTGCATTGTTGCAGCCATCTGTTTTGCAGCACTGAAAAGATGAAGCAACTTGAGAAAGATGAGAAGTAACAGAGAATGTCCGACCATTCAGAATGTCACAGACAGCAGACGGGATGCAGGACCTTAGGGTGATTTTTGCTATATTCTCCATCTTCTCATCAGTGGCTGAGCAGAATTTTTAAAAGGTAACAAACATCCTTAGATTAATACACAAGAAATGATCATAACTTGATTTAATCATTGACTTCAGTGCACATTTGTTCTGTGTGTGATTCTTACAGTGTGATTTGATTGTTCCACATTGATCATCAGCAGAGCCGCACGTTTGTAGGACTTCACCTCTAGGACCCACACTATGGCACTTAAGTGCCACCGCTGTGTTCAGGGAAAGATGGGAAGAACATTGTGGAAATGAATCAAAAAATAACATTAAGTCTCTCAGGGCAGTAAATCAAATGTGAAACAACTGAACAACATCAGGCATCCTGCATAGTGTTTCTGAATGAAAGACAAAGACTTCCCACAAACCTTGAGTAAATTGCTACTTATCTCCACCCTCATGCATGTTTGGTCAGAATAGTTTGTTGTATTTCACATCATAAAAGAGGAGCTCTGATGGGAGAGAGTAACATTACCAATGCTGAAGATCACCAAGACGAGTAGGAGAGTGAGAGTCAGCTTCATCATGATGAGTTGATGAATGTACAGTCCTTAACCGAGAAACTTATATGCTGAACCTGAAATCCAAAAGAGGAACATATCTCTGTCTCAATGCTACCCCACCCTCTGAAGGAGGGATGCTAAACTTTCTTCCTACCAAGGACATCAATATAACATGAACCTTTGGTAGGAAACCCACTAAATATAACAGTGTTTGAATTCCTTGAACAAAACAGTGGAAAACATTGATTTATTTGTTTATATTAAAGTTATCCTTTTGCTCAGCCGGTCTATTTGTTTGTGTTACATGCATGTGTGCCCAAGTGTGTGTGTAGGTGTGTGTGGGTGAGCGTGTTCTTGTGCAATTCACATATGTTTTAAAATAGAAATGGTGGTTATGGCAGTAATACAAAGAGGGAAATCAATGAATAATAATAATAATAATAATAATAATAATAATAATAATAATAATATCAATCATGACAATAACAATAGGAATCATAATAGTTGTGATAGCTGTTGTGAAAATTTTAATGAAGTAAATGCATCATCAATGTTTTATGAGCCTCATCTTTAAAACCTTATGTAAGATATTGTTTTTTTCATCTAAATGTTGTAAAATGTTGTGCAGCTAAAGACAGGCAAGACTTCTCAGATTTGAAATTTGCTGTGTGCCTGACCAATCTCCACATGCATTAAGCACCTACTTGGCCAATATGGCTTAACAATAACAGATAGATAGATAGATAGATAGATAGATAGATAGATAGATAGATAGATAGATAGATAGATAGGGGAGGTAGTATCCAATAATCTCACACAAAAACAAAATCTTTAAATTTAAAATGAATTAGAGTGACTTTTGGCTTTTTGCAAACATTATGGTTTTGATGTACCATGAAACTGCTGTTTTGCTAAGAGAAGTAGAAGGCTCTTACAAAGGAAAGAGCCAAAAGAATTAAAAAATAAACTGACGAGGTCTGTGAAAAGAGTGTGTATGCTAAAAAGGTTAACAATACACTAAAAGGCTATTTCAGCTTTGTATAAAAATACACCTTGGAGGTTACACAAACTTCAGTGAATAACTCTCTTTATTTCTTGATTTGATTTGATACCAGCAGATAAATTTGTCATATATCATTGTTTTTAATTCTTATGGAACATCAAGAGTGTTTACCTTTCCTATTACGCCATGTTAATTGTTCTTGAGTAGTATGCTTTATTGTGTTATTCACTTAGTCCTTGCATGTGCAGATAAACCAGGAAAATTACAGACTGCTGTCCAGCAGTCCAGAGCTGCTGGACAGTGATCTTGATCCTGAAGGGGCACAGATGCTCTACAACTATTATGCAAAATATTTACATTTGATTCAAAAGGAAAGCAGCAGAGATACTTGTACAATCATACTATCGGAAGAACAGCATCAGAACTCTGCAGAGGATCAGAGAGAGGAACAGAAACAGGATGTGTGGAGAAAAAAGAGAGTTTCTGGTTAACCTGCAGATATAGAGCCAATAATAACCATTAACTAAACTTTTCTACTCTTGTTTGTACTATAAGATCATATTTCAGTACAATGTCTTTATTTATACACTGAATTAAAGAATATCGGCTCACAGGCCAACCCACAGCAGTGGCAGGGCCCCTGAAACCACATGTAAATGGGCCCCATATGTAATTTAATACATATACATCACATGGCAGCAAGTCAATGCATTTAGGCCTGTAGACATGGTCAAGATGACCTGCTGAAGTTCATAACATTAATCACAATGGAGAAGAAAGGTGATGTAAGTGACTCTGAACATGGCATGATTGTTGTCAGACAGGCTAGTCTGAGTAAGAAACTTCTAATCCACTGGGATTTTCAGGCACAGCCATCTCTTGGGTTTACAGTGAATGGTCAGAAAAAGAGAAAAAATCTAGTGAGCCACAGTCTTCTGGGCCAAAATGTATTGTTAATGCCAGAGGCCAGAAGAGAATGGCTAGAGTGGTTTTAGATAATAAAAGGCATCAGTATCTCAAACTAGAACTGCGCAATCCTCCACAAAGGCATTTTCAATATTGTCAAGTGAATTATTGTCAAAAATGTGGAAAACTGCTTTTTCTTTAAAAAAAATCCTGGGAGTAAACATGGATTGTATCACCACTGAAATCGAATCACTCCTTCTTTGTGCCATGAACAACATTCCCTCAAAATTTTAGGTAAATCAGTCCTGAATTTTTTAGAAAAATTGTGAAAAACTGCCCTTTTTCACAATTTTGAACAATTCTTGAAAAAAGAAAGTCCTGAATCTGTATCCAGATTCAGATCACTAACAAAATCAAATCACTTCTTCCCTCTGCCTTTACCAGCATTTCCTGATGATTTCATGTAATGCTCTTTAAAACTTTTTGAGTTATCTTCTTAACAGACAAACTGAATAACAGACAAATGGCAGTAAAAACGTTACCTCTTTGGCGGAGGTGATAACTACTCATGAAAAGCATGGTATGCAGAGGACAATTTCTAGAAGCACAACATTTTGAATCTTAAAGTTCGGCCAAAGAAGCAGAAGACCACAGCAGGTGCTACTCTTTTCAGCTAAGAACATTAAACTGAGGTTACAATTCACACGGGCTCACCAAATAAAATAAAATTACTGAATAATAAATTACTGAAAAAGGATGCCTGGTTTGATGAGTCTTGATTTCTGCTGCCACATTTGGATAGATGTGTCAGAATTTGGTGTAAACATCATGAAAACATGGATCCATCCTGCCTTGGGTCAACAGTTCAGGTTAGTGGTGAGGGTATAACGCTGTGGTATACTTTGGGCCCCTTAGTACAAAGTTATTCAAACCCCACAGCTCATCTGAGTGTTGATGCTGACCATGTCCATCTCTTTATGAACACAGTGTACTCATCCTCTTTTGGCTACTTCCATCAGGAGAACCCACCATGTCACAGCTTAAATCATCTCAAACTGATTTCTTGAACATGACAGTGTGTTCACTGTACTCCAGCGGCCTCCACATTCACCAGATCTCAATCCACTAGAGCATCTTTGGGCTGTGGAGCAGGAGATTCTCATCATGGATGTGAAGCTGAAAAATCTGCTGCAACGGTGTGATGCTGTCATGTCCAAGGTGACCATATTCTAAAAACCCAAAAAGAGGACCCTGAGCAGCATGTGTTGTGTCATGACACATGCGGCATGCATGCTCAATATCTTGACAGGTAGGTACATTGGAATAATGCCAGTGGTCCAGTGCAGGACTTTATTATAAATATAAACCCTTTTACTACTATGAATATAAATGGCCGCCTGGTCTTTTTTTTTTGCCTTTTTTGTCAATAAATGTGTCAGAAAATGCCCTATGAGTAAATTATTTTGCACCTTTTTTCAGGTAAATATAAAACATTCTGGCAAGTATTTGTCATTATTAAGTTGTAAATGCCTAAAACTGTGTGTAATTACAAGAAAAGAAAAGAGAATTGAATTTTGGACAGGTTCCTCTTCATAAACAATTCTAAATGAGCATGTACAAAACTTTTGAAAAGACAGAACCAAAACTCAACCTATTTTATATAACTCATTTATTATTATTATTATTTAATATTATTTATATTTAACTTTTAATGAAGTCTATAAAACACAATGATGAAAAGGACGATGACAAAAAAGATGAACTAGGCAAGAATATGGTAAAACTGGGCAAAAATACAGCAAAAGAATGGCCAAAAAAACACTCCAGAATGATACTAGTGTCAGTATTTACAATATGTTTACATTATTTACACAGAAAATACTGGTAAGCAACTGATAAATGACTGGCATGTTTGTCTCTGAATCCTCTCTCTGCCCTCTGGGACAGCCAACTCACTTCCAATACCTCCCCCTTCAGGCAATCCAGCCTTTGCCACAACGTACCACAGTGGTTCTCAACCTTTTGGAGTTTCTCAACCTTTCTGGACCCCTTGAATGATTTTGATCTCTCTTAATGAGAGATCGCTGCGGAGGAGAAATTATTAAGGCAGAAAGTCATAATGCATGGAGTGAGCCATAGAGCAGGTGAAAAAGAGACAAAAACTTTGTTTTATCATCTATTTAGATGTTTCTTAGTTTATCTGAGAGCAGATCAGAGTGGAGTAGACTGACACTGTCTCATAGAAACACACGGGAGAGCGCAAATGCGCACGGATGAGATGGACAGCAGTGGATCATCAGCGATCTGTTAATTATAAAAAGCTCAGGAACACATCTGTATGAACCTTCACTGTAAATTATTTGTCTCTTTTTTTTATATAGAGCTGTAGAAAGCCGCCTTCATCATGAATTTTCCTCAATATTGTAATGGCCTAAATTCACACAAACATATGACTTTCTTCGTCCTGAAAACTGTTATTTCCGTCTGATAAATCCCATTGAAGATGTTGGTGTAGTGTTAATAAACCAATTTCATCGGATATCTTAATACAAACAGCGTCAAGACATGTGATTCATGTTTTTGTCACTTATCCTGCGTGTGATAGAGACACCAAGTGTCGATCGCCCCAGTGTTCTCTCTTTCTCTCTCTAACATTATTTAATGCTTGCAAAATCAGCTAAAAGTCTTCATTATAGGGAAACAAGGGTAACATTTCTTAATAATCATCTCTATAGGCCCACTGAAACAGTACGGTGCTCATAATTTGAAAAGGATTCAGATTGTGTTACGTTTGTATTAACAGCCCCGTGCAGTAACTTTAAACGATGCAAACAGGAGTGAGATTTCTTGTTAAAATACAAAAAATGACACTTGTGAAACATATGTACTTCAAGAAAAAAAGTCATGTTACCCACTATAGTTTAGTGAGATAAAGGTCTCAGTCACATTTGAGTAAAATAATCTTATTTTTATAAACGTCATCATCATCACTGTAATTGCAAGGACCACTTGCAATTACACCACTGACCACTAGCAGTCCGTGGCCCCCCAGTTGAGAAACACTGACATACCATATGTCACTGGCTCTGCCAGAAGCTCTGCTTCTTAGCTATAAAAGTCTGTTGGAAGTATTTAGATAGCATGGATACTCGAGGAGTTATGGAAGTTTAAATCATGCATGTCCTTCTTTGCTCACTACAACAAGAAATATATATTAGAAATAGAAAATACGTTGATAAAAAGAATGATATGCATGTTTATCAGATTACAGTTTATTGTTAAAGACATAAAAGTAAAAGCATTGATTCCAAAATCACACTCATCACTCAAGAAGCTGAGTATTGTTCATGTGTGAACCACAGGGAATGCATCAAAAATAAACTGAACAAATGCATATGCTATGTTCTTACAACAAAAATTATGTTTAGTAAAAGTAAAATGAAGTTATTTTCTGATTAAACTCATTGTGCCTTACGAACCACAATGTGGGGGGCCTCAGAAGAATCTGCATAGTGCCCCACTCTGACCGGGGGTAGTCCTGGTCTTAGTTGACAGACAGCACAACAAGACCAAGCAGCAGTGGGAACAGACCCGGGCTGATGGTCAGAGCTGAATTATATGGGCTGGTATTGGAACATGTAGGCAAACCAGGAACCTTGAAGTCAGTAGAAGAAAGAGCCTCATACTGCTGCTTTGAAAGAGTGCACAGGTTCGATGTCACGCAGCCATAAAGCCGCCGACTTTCATCCAGTTTAATCTCTGTGGAACAAAGAACAAAGAAATAAGAGTGTTTCAGGAGACTGTAGTTTTAGAAGAAATTCACTGTACGATGTCTTTAGGGCAGCAGTTAAACATTGTGTAAGACAGTTTCTGGGCCCTTTCTCAGTAGTTACCAAACTTTTTTCCAACTTTACACAAGCAGATTTTTCTCAAACTAAAAGAGACTTTATTTAGACCATATTCTGACATGATGAAATCTTAAGACAGCTTTTCCACAACTCTTATAGCTTTTAGTCTCAGGCTGAGACTATACAAAGACTGGGGACCTTATAGGTCTCTAACCACAAGTAGATTTAATACTTTCAAACCTACTGCAAGGGTGCCTCTCATTACTAAGTTCATTTTGACTTCTCTTGAGCCTTCTACAGAAGCTCAGACCAAGAACACACTAGGGCAACCTCTGGGTGTTTCTCTTTACATTACTTTGCCCATCCTTCTACTTCACTTGTGCATTTCCTCGCATATTAGGTCCTCACAGAGGAATTGAAAGTGATGTGAGAAAGAGACACAAGGACAGACGTGGCACGAAGCGAGTCTGGGCAGAGAGGGATTGATGATCAGCCCTCTCTCAGCCCTCTGTCAAACACAAACCACAAACACCCTCAGTTAGAAATGATGCATACTTCTAACTATTACTTCATATTATATTAGATAATATTAATGAGAATATTGCTATTTTCATGAACTTAACAAAGTTGGTTTGTGTTTTTATCAGTTATGAGCGATTATTTCATTATGTATATTTTTTGAACTGACATGAAAAGTGAACAAACATTATGCCACAATAATATGGTATTAAATAAACAGAAGTTTGTTCAGAAATAGGTCATCCTGTATAAAGTTTAAAATCACTATAGTATTAGATCAACACTTTCAGAAAAACCTGGGTGAAAATTGTAAGTATCAGAATGAAGGTAGGCATTTCTCTAGATGTTCTACCTCCAACTGAAAGACAATTCATCTTAAGTTGAAAGACTTCCACAGAGGATTCACTGGTGTTTCCTTGCCCTGAGCTCCTCCAGGTGCATTTTAGGAAATTGGAGCGTCTTTTTCATGGTGCCGTCGTTGAAAGTTTTTATATCATCAAGGATTCAACGTGACTGGTTTGGAGGCACAGTATCTGACAAAATGTCGCTTTCTTTACAAACATCACTTAAGGAGGGCAGGTTTGAAATTGAAAAAAATTATAATAAAAGTAAAAAAAAAAAAAAATGTGACCAGTCACCTGCAGCCACATCTCGGTCAGCCAATAGAACGGCTTCAGAGGTGTGTCAATTGGTTCATCATATGGTTTGAACCAGTGAGGTACTGACAGGGGGTGAGAGGGAGTGTCCAAAAGGCATCAGTGGTACCATTTTTGGTCAAAGGCCTGAGAGACAGCATCCATTGGATGGCATTTGACTTAATGCAGCAGCCATTTTAAAGTGCTTGTTGACCAAAGGATCAGCAAGAAATTACATAAGTAACCATCAGGGATAAAAGGGGAAATACAGAGGTATAGATAAAGCAGATCCTATTCAAAAATTAGACAGAAACAAACACACGCACGCACCCCCCCCCCCCCCCCACACACACACATATATATTTATATGTGCTTAAAAAGGACTCTAAAACGTTTGTAAGAATTCATTTTGAAACAGCACTAGAAGTTATCATGCTAAAAAAAAACAACTCTAATAAACCTAAACATTTTACAGACATTAAAACCAAGTTTAAAACATTAACTACAAAATCTCATTTACTAAAAAAGTCCTCAGTCATTCCTTTTGAATTTAAAATAAAAAATTAAAACTGCTTCTCTCTTTGTCCTGATTAGATCAATATAACCACCTCTTTTAGTTTGTTTTATGGTTTCTATGCCAAAGAAAAACAAGGATGAAATGGGGTGTCTCATTAAAATGTCTTGCAACAGGGCTGGTTTTGTCATTTCTTTTTATTGCACTTCTGTGTTCAGTGATGCACTCTCTCAGGGAGTGGGATGTTTCTCCATCAAACCCCATGATGACCAAACTGACACACCTCTGCAGCTGTTCCATTGGCTCACCCAGATGTGGCTGCACATGACTGGTCAAATCTTGAAACTGTTTAACATTTGATTTTTTATTATTATAATGATTATTATTATTATTATTTTCAATTCCAAACCTACCCTACTTAAGTGATGTTTGTAATGCATTTCTGACTCTGATGAAGGCCACAAGCCGAAACGTGTCGATCTAATGAAATTGTTTCCTAAACCACAAATGCTGCTGGAGCTCTTTTGACCTCAAGACTTTTTCTCTCCAAGCACCTTGAAAGTTGGTGAAGTTGTGTCAGAATATCTGACTTTTGAAAATGCCACATCCTCACTGATCATTTTTCCAAAGACTTCATCTGAAAGTGCTGATCTGATACTCCATGTTTATTTCTGAGGTACAGTAACTCATATAAAACAGCAGTTTATCCATTATTCCCATAAGTTAAAAAAGAAAAACATTTCATCATTCAATTCATTATATGAAACTAAAATCACTCAAAATCAGCTTTGTTGAAGATTTGTGGAATAAAAAGTAAATATTGTGTACATTTTTATTAGGGCTGTCAAGAGTTTACATTTTTAATCACAATTAATCCCCAACTTTGTATAGTTATTTCAAAGTGATTGCATTTAATTGCACATTTAGAATATTTGTAATTTGATTATAATTTGTTGTTTAATGGTTGAGTGCATATTGACAGATGTGACCAACAGTTTATGGATACATAAACAAGGTGAATGCAAATAAGAGTATTTTACATTATTTTTAGATTTATCTTCATTGAAGTTGTCGCCCCAATGAAACATTGATGTAATCTGAAACACTGACTAAGTAGAAGGCAGCTTCAGAGTCCTTATTCTGTCAAATCAACTATTTGATCCTGCCGTTCAATCAGAAGTGTCTAAATGTGCATGCATAAATACACTCAGTTCAATGATCCTCTATTGATGTGACAAATTTACCCTTTTCTGTTCACTTTTAGCTGATTTCTATGTGTGAGTAAACCAATAAAGGTAATCTATTAAGAAAACATATCACATTATGAGATATTGTATGTCTCTGTATTGGTTTTATTCTGTTATCTGTACTAGCTTTAACTAAAGCAACTTTGCTTCTTGTTTAAATTACACTGCATTTATTTTTAAGGTGAAAGTTAGGACATTGTGTTGTTTGTGATCTTAGTTTAACTATGCAGCAAATAGTAAAGGAGAAGAGTAAACAAGAGGAGAAAAGACAAAATGACTGATTTAACAGGATGCAGATCACATTTGACTCATCCACTGGAAGATAAAAAATGTAATGTCATGTGTCAAAATATTTTGTGGCATTAAAAGTAATTTGAAGTTAACGCATTTTCCTGCAATTATTTTGACAGCACTGATTTATATACATGTATGTATGGTATTTTCCGGCTGTGCCCTGACACTGTTTTCAAACTCTAATCAGAAAATGTGTTCAAATGCGACTGTGATCTTAACTTTCTTTAAACAATCAAAAACGACAGTTACAAATTAATTGTGAAAACACTGTCCTTTCTTATAAAATAACAATAAATGTAATAAGAAATACCACACACCCTCAAAATGCCATGTAATCTTGGCTTCATATATTTCAAAAAACCTTCTAGTTTTAACACACTGAGCACCCTGATCCACCTGTAATCTCTCTCTTCTTGAAAAATGCCTCTTTCCCTGCCCTCCCCCAAAAAAGACCTACCAGTGGAACATCCTACCATTGTTTAATCTCAGCTTAGCCTACTTGCTCAGGCTGGCAAGCTCAGTGCAGAGCATAGATGGCAGAGTGAATGCAGAGTTGTTGAAAACATGGCGCTGAGATGTACCAAACTGTAAATTTACCACAGTGTAAACGAGTCAACAAACCAGAGGTGACTGGGTCCACGTACTGAAGGGAGAATTTAGATTCCAACAGAGAGTAAGAATTGAGGTGGATCAGGGTTACTCAGTATATGGAGACTTACCATAGCAGCGATCTTGTGCACCAAAACACTGCACCGTCATGTTACAGACCATTCCCCTCAAATCTGCGCAGGCCTTACACTGCTGGCCATTTGGTTTACCAACATCAGGGACTGAAATGAAAGAGGAATACATCTGACACAAAGATTTCTATTGGGCCTTATTCGCATGTATATTTAGACTCTCAAATTTGTTCTTGAGAAAGGTCAAAAGGAAAACCTTCAGATTTTAGGTTGCTTTTATTAAATGCCAAATTGTTCAGACCTGTGTCTTAAAATGAAGGTCTATCATGCCCCAGTCAGCTGTATGCTCTTTCATGCTTGTGCCAAAGAAACACACTCATTTTATGCCCATTTAAGGGCATGAGACTGCAGGGCTGTGGGCACATGGCTCACAGAAGTAACAAAGGATCACAAAAAGAGACAGTCAAATACCTGTGATGGAAATTTCCCACAACTCTCTATCACTTCCTCAATCACACACTGAATGATGAGATAGAAATAGTTAAATGATTCAATAGAGGAAGTTTCCCTCAAAATGAAACCTATACAGGCCAATTTAATGACAGAGCACTCAGTAGTAACATTAGATATCTGAGGATAAAGTCACTGATTTGCAAGTCTCAAGATTTTGTCTTGAGTCCCAGGTCAAGCTGAGTCAAGTCTTAAAGTAAAGGCAGTCCGAAAGTTAAAAAAAAATAAATAAATTTGAGTATGAATAGGTGAGACTTAGTTAATTCAGGAAGGAGAGGAAAAATTAAATAAAATACACACTTCAAATTTGTATCTAATACCGGTATTTATAATAAGGCACCATTTCCCCAATGTCGTTCACATGTGCAAATAGACTGTTTCAGTGGCCACTAAAGACACTGCGGAGGCTTCTTCATCAAATAATAATAAATGAGTGCCACTAAAATGATCTGTGTATGTGGACATGGTTATCTGAGAGTGATTTGTGTTAAGTGGCATTAGTGTGTACCTGTGTGTGTGTGTGTGTTTTTCAGAATTGGATGTTGTGTTCTCTTGTGCAGCTGCTCAGGGTAATATGGATGATACTTTTTTTGTACTGTGACACTGAGATCATCCCACTGAGTGGCAGCTAAAAGGGTTAAAGTGTGATTTTTATGAATAAAACAAGATAATGACCAAGACTGAAATCAGCTTAAAGAGGAAAGACTTCTTGTGGGATGATACTGTATGTAGTTATTTTGGCTCATTTTTCTGTTTAGCATTTTAGTCAAAATCTGACCATCCATATAACACTCTCCATGATCTCGTTCAGGGAATAGTTTATTTTCTTATCCATCATCTATGTAAAATTAAGAGAGAAATTTTGACTCAGAGTGGTGCTGAAGGATTAAAAGTTGAATAATCAATGAAAAGAGTATATTTCTCAAAACAATATAAGTTAATTAAATGAATAAAACAATTTTGATTCAAATCTGGTATTTTTACTATAATAATTCTGACTTGTTTTGGACACATTTTGGTCAAACTCTGACCCAGCAAAAAAAAAAAAAAAAAAAAAAAAAAAATGACATTCAAATCAATATCAGTCTTTATCAAAGGCTTGTCCTAGACTGTAAAATCCATGAAACAATATTCTAATGGCTCACTCTTTTTTATTTTATTATTTTATTATTTTAGGAAAAAGTAGGGAAAAGCTTTTTGAAGTTTCCACTTATTGGACACTTGGTCTGATGAGCTACTTTTGTTTTAGGGTTAATCAAAGGTCTTTGCACATCAGATTGGATTTTTTTTCATGTGAAAAATGTGCACATATTTTTTTATTTACTTTATTTTATTTACCCTATAGCTCTCTCAGTTCTGTTGTCAAAGTTAAGTTAAAATATTTTAATGTAAAACAATGATAGCAAGGTCATGCATCCTATAAAGGTCTTTCCACAGTAAAGTTAATGTAGACCAGTTTCCCTTTTGATTTAATCCATGATTTATTTTAAATAGGTCTCTATTTCAGCAGTACATCACACTTTTTCATGTAGGTCTCCAAGGGGGGTACAACTGTGGGGGCTCCAATAAAAAAAAGGTCGGGAACCAGTGTTGTAAATGAACACATTCTGTGTCATTCATGCTTGTCTAATGTGTATTTTTCAGGTGTTGTTCAAGTAGTAAACTCAGGACAGCTGGAAAAGTTACAAGAACATTATAAAGAACTAAAAGTTAAGTACGAAATTATGTAGGATTTCAGTTTTCGTACTTATTTTCTGTTGTGAGTAAACCATGCAGCTAATTCTTGACATTTTTTGTATTTTTTTTGATACAGTTGAATGGATAACTCAATGCTAACTTTATATTTTAAAAAAATGTATCAAGAATATTTCCAAGAGTTTATTTTTTTAACAACCTTACATTAAAATGTCCTGATAATTAGTTATGCTGTTTGCCGTCAATTTTTAGTTTGTTTGTTAGGTTGTTAACACAATAATTCAAAATTCTATGAGGGAATTCAATGACATTTTCAGGGAATATTATCAATGGAGCAAGAAAGGAGTGCTTACATTTTGGTGGTGATGTAAAACTGCTGCAGATCAGGAAATCTTTTTAAAAGGTTTATTAACATTGCAAGATAGGCCAGTTTTCAACATTTTAGCTAATAACTCACAAAGTCCACAATAGATTTTTGTGAAATTTTCAAGGAGTTTTAGTCATGTTATAAGAAAGAATTGATTGGATTAAGATGCTGCAATGAATCCAAATGCAGATCCAGGATTTGTTAACAGTCCAGAATAGGGCAGTTTGGCTTGGCTAACAACGTCAGAAATGCCATTGTGGGGGTTGTGCTCTTGAAGCACTTCTTTTTAAAATTTATTTTCTTATTGTTGTGCTATTGAGTGTTTTGTCTCTTTGGATGGAATAATAGAATGGGTCCATAAGAGATATGAATTTTGTTGTGGTCTCTGGTTACACTTGATGTACCTCGACGCTGAGACTGCACGCCGGTTGAGAGAGAAATTTAAACACAGCATATTATGACAAAACAATTGCTGACCTCTCTGCCAAGTTACAGCACAGTTTTATCTCTGTGGTCCCTTATTCTGATATAGAGACTGTGATAACCAACAACAAAAAAGTCATATTTTCAAGGCATAGCCTATAAAGCACAAATTAGTTCCTAGGGACATTTTTTCCCTTTAGAACACTGGGGGTATAAAGCCCATTTGAAAAGCTTCACAGGTAAATGAAATCTATGCAAAAATACTCACAGTCAAGCCCTGTTGCGCTGTTGCAGCCATCTGTTTTGCAGCACTGAAAAGATGAAGCAACTTGAGAAAGATGAGAAGTAACAGAGAATGTCCGACCATTCAGAATGTCACAGACAGCAGACGGGATGCAGGACCTTAGGGTGATTTTTGCTATATTCTCCATCTTCTCATCAGTGGCTGAGCAGAATTTTTAAAAGGTAACAAACATCCTTAGATTAATACACAAGAAATGATCACAACTTGATTTAATCAACTTTGGTGCACATTTGTTCTGTGTGTGATTCTTACAGTGTATGGCCATTATTCCACATTGATCATCAGCAGAGCCGCACGTTTGTAGGACTTCACCTCCAGGACCCACACTATGGCACTTAAGTGCCACCGCTGTGTTCAGGGAAAGATGGGAAGCACATTATGGAAATAAATAAAAAAATAACATTAAGTCTCTCAGGGCAGTAAATCAAATGTGACACAACTGAACAACATCAGGCAACCTGCATAGTGTTTCTGAATGAAAGACAAAGACTTTCTACAAAGCTTGAGTAAATTGTTTTTCATTTCCATCCTCATGCAGGTTTGGTCAAAATAGTTTGTTTTATTTCACATAATAAAAGAGGAGCTCTGATGGGAAAAAGTAACATTACCAATGCTGAAGATCGCCAAGACGAGTAGGAGAGTGAGAGTCAGCTTCATTGTGATGAGTTGATGTATGTACAGTCCTTAACCGAGGAACTTCTCCTTATATACTGAGCCTTTCATTTCTCTAAAAGCTACCCCACCCCCTGAAGGAGGGGTTCTAAACTTTCTTCCAACCAAGGACACCAATATAACATGAACCACTGGTAGGAAACCCACTAAACATAACAGTGTTTGAATTCCTTGAACAATGCAATGGAATACAGTTATCTATTTATACATGTTAACTTTCGACCCCTGCCCTCTGTTTTGGAGCTCTGCCTCAAAAATTAAATGCAGATAATTAACAAAGTAAAGCACTACAACAACAATATCTATTTGAGTAATGAAGGTGTCAAAAGGGACACTGAGGAGATTTGTCCAGATGTGTTAGTTTAGGTATAAAATATTTGTGACTATGTAAGGTCCTGCACACCAGACATGATTTTTAATGTTTTTTTTTTTTTTTGGAGACAGGTTGATTTATACACTATTATTTCTATATGAATTTACTGGAGACAGGCAGAAATTACCACTGTAATTATTACAGATAACTGATGTCAATGATTAAATAACATAACTATTATTTGTTTTACAAATGACTGTAAATACGGTTATATTTCTACAGTTGTTAGTCCAGCAAGCCACTGTTTAAAGACTCATAATATATCTTCGCATAGTATTTTACCAACAAATATTGTTTCTCTACTGTTTAATTCTACAGCAGCTCAACAAATACACCATATTATATAGTATATTCTCACCCATATTCTGACAGTACATTCCTGGTAACCCCAGCAGTCTGTATTTTTAAATGAAATTCACTTATTTTTCCTAACACTGTACAATAGTGAAGGTGTGATGTGTGATTCATTAAAAGTTCAAATAAGTTGAACTTTAGAAATTTTACTGTGATGATAAACAGGACTACCAAAACCTTGTTGTGTTCTCCTCAAAATAATGAATGGGCATGATATACAATAAAAAATACAACACCAAAGATAACATAATGCAAATGATCACATGCAAATAATAATAATGATAGTGACAAAGTATCAAAGAACTGTTTTTTTCCCTGACAACCTTACATTAAAATGTCCTGATGGACATGAACAGGGAGGTCATGTTTTTGCCAGCATTTGAGAACAAATCAAATTCGTGCTCTAATGAGTTTCCATTAAAACTCAAAAAGACCTCAACAGATTGTGATAAAATTTTAATGGAAATTTGTCATGGCACAAGAGTTTTTTTTAGATTTTGGTGGTGATCCAAATATGGATGTGGATCCAGTCAATTTTTAAAAGGATTTGTTAACATTAAAAGATAGGGCAGTTTTCACATTTTCACAAATAACTCCAGTTTGATGAAATTTTCAGGGAATGTTGATCATGGAAAAAAGGGGGTAGTGATTAGATTTTGGTTTTGATTTCACTCCAGATCTATGGAATTTATTAAGGATCTGTTAACGTTGCTTGATATGGCAGTTTTCCAAATTTTCGATAATTCCAAGACTAAACGGGCCAATCACACAGGAATGCAGCCACACCACAAACGCCCTAAGGTGGAAAAAAGATCTGCGTCCACACACAAGGCCAAATAAAATCAAACGAAAAAAAAATAAGCTGAAATAAACTTAGGGGTCACCCACACAGAGAAGAATTCAGGCGTATCTGTATAAGTTTTGAAATGGTATAGGAGTTTCGTCCACACTGAAATGGCATTTCAGGTGCCCGAAAATGCATGTTTTTGAAAACAGGTCCCAGAGTGGATAAACCTGAAAATGCTAGCCTTGCATTTTCATGTGGACGTCCAATACAGATAACTTTAGAAACTATGTCGTAGCCCCATCTCTCCCTTAAACTGCATGTGCAAACCCTCCATAACCCTGAGCTTGTTTTGGCTTTTACAGCAAAATCTTCTAAGACTTTTTTCATCCAACAACTGAATAAGTTCTGCATATGCCTCGGCATTCTTAGCTTCATCCGCTAGCAGCTCCCCTGCGTCCTCCGTGTCGGGCTCATTTAAAATAATGTCTTTGAGGCCCTGCAAACAAAAGTGGCCCAAGAATTTTGTCTCCCATAGTTTGTAATTCTTTTCATCTACGTCAAACAGGAGCCGAGACCAGTGGCTAGTATCTGCGATTTGTCTACTCATGGTGCTATCAGCGTGTTAATTATCACAAACGGTGGAAACACGCTAAACTGTCTCTGGGTTACTTTGGGCCCATAACCTGTTGCCAGAGTAAACTAAACAGCAGCACAGCATTGCGAACCCAAAAAGTTAAATAACAAGCACCAGAAAAATGAAGAAAATCACTGAAGAAGCTCTGCTATGCTACTTCTCATGCCACCTGCTCGCAACCACTATCAGCAGGTGCCAGGCTTTTATTACCTCCGCCAAGGAGGTTATGTTTTTGCCGGAGTTGGTTAGGTTGTTTGTCTGTTTGTCTGTTTGTGTTCAAGATAACTTGAAAAGTTATGGACGGATTTGGATGAAATCTTCAGGAAAAGTGTGGAATGGGATAAGGAAGAAATTATTAGATTTTGGGACTGATCCGGATCACCATCCGGATCCAGGAATTTTTTAAAGGATTCTTTAACATTGCCAGATAGAACCAATTTTGCCAAAGTGGACTGAAGCTGCTTGGCGGAGGTCTGCACTCTCTGAGTGCTTTTCTAGTTAAACATGCTGACATCAGACAACAAGCCTGTCAATTAATCAGTCTATTAATGAAGTCAAACAAATAAACAAAAATATAACATTAGTTTTGCCCATCATAAACACAAAACAGTCAACAAACATTTGATAACTAGAGAAGCACTCACAGAGCGCAGACCTCCACCAAGCAGCTTCAGTCCACTTTGGTGAAACGGTCCTGTCTGGCAATGTTAAAGAATCCTTCAAAAAATTCCTGGATCCGGATGGTGATCCGGATCAGTCCCAAAATCTAATAATTTCTTCCTTATCCCATTCCACACTTTTCCTGAAGATTTCATCCAAATCCGTCCATAACTTTTCGAGTTTCAAGTTGTCCCGTCACATCTGATGTCAGATCAGAGACGTTTGTCATAACTAACGAGTTCACATCTCTCAAGCCAACCACAAACAGCCACATCACCCGATATGGAGTATCCGGCTTCTCTCATCTCATGAAATTCAAAAGAAAAGAAAAAGAGAGAGAGACGCTCGCTGAATAAATGTAAGTCACTCGATGTCTTAAGGATTTATCTGTGATTGCCCATATTTCTCTGTTTTAATCTTTATTCTTAATGTGATCTAAAAAGATGGAGTACATTATTGCAAGGAGGATGAGAAGGAGATAGATTTTCACCTAAGGTTCTGCTATTTGGCGATGACAGACCAGGAATGCAGGTGGATCACAAGCATGATGAATGGATTAGCCTGCTGCTGTGTTTAAATGTAATTATCACTTCATTTTGTGCTCCAATTTTTGACACCAGCACAGATTACATCTGTCCCAGGAGGTGGTCCACACGTTGACGCACATCATGACCTCCTGCACTCTCCCAGTTGCTGCAAAAGTGAACAAAGCAAGTAGGAAGCAAGCTGGCTGCAGCAGGAAGCAAACGTACCCATGGAAATGAGAGTAAAGGTGAAGCATAAAGCTAGTCAGAAACGGCAGACCAACTTGTTGATACATGACAAAACATGAGCGTCTACACAATGAAACCTTTAATTTTATATAACAAACTGAAAGGCTGGATTGAAATCAAAGCAACCAAGGATGCAGTTATCTTACACTGAAGTTGCGTTTGATCCAATGACATTACAAGCTGCGAGATCAGAGGCCCTGGTCATTGATGTGTGAATAAGTTGGTATATGGTGGAGATGTGACGTTCGCGAACTAGTGGAGACTTTTGAACAGCTCTTTTAAGTGAACCGTTAGAACCAGTTCGCAATTGTGAGCCGTGCATTTGCAAGGCATCCTTAAATGCAAATTGCCCACGCTGCCTTAACGTATGTTTATGATGACATGTGGCACAGAAAAGGCAAGCATAAAAGCACAACTTAAAGCACAACTAAGAGCACAGTTGTAAAAGACAGAAGGCTTTAATCCAAAAACAGGCAAAGGTTCTGTACAGGGGTAGGCAGTCAAAGAAAGGCAACAGGATCAAATGTGAGGTGACAAGACAAGATCAGAAGACAGTCTGTGATCATACATGGCATGACTGTAACTATGAATGCTGGATACGAAGACTGGTAAGTGCAACGATCTCGGGACGAGACAGTGAGTGACATGAGGTTAGATACAAGAGGTAATGAGGGGTGATTGGAAACAGGTGAGAGGAACACTCAGCATGCAGGTGTGACAAGACCGGGGAGGGGCAGACAGATACATGAGCCTGGATCAGAGACAAGAGTTAGTTTCAAAATAAAACCAGAAGAACAAGACAAGAAACAGAAATGTGCAAAAAGTAAATAAAACATGACCGACATGACAATCTTCTGTGTGCCCCATGAGCCTGAGTTGCGCACCCAGCTATATACATGCGTACTGTGCAGCTAACTTCAGGGAAGAGATATTAGGGAGCACTGTCAGACTGGACTGAAGACATGTGCCGCTGTATTATTAGGGAGGAGGAAGAGAGAAAGTAATGAGCACCCAGTGCCACCCAAGTCCGACTTCCTGGACTGGAGCCAGTATTTACAGGTAAATCAGGGAGGAGGAGATATCAACGGAAAAGAAGAAAAAAAACACAAAATGAGCCAGAGTCAGAAACGTAGCAGCATTTGGATACACTTCTCTGGGGACAAAAGGCAAGGTAAAAAAGGTCAATTGTGTGTCAACATTTGTGGGAAAAAATAAATAAATTAAAAAAAACACACAAACATATCTTTCAAGTCCGGGTCAACAAATAATCTACACCAGTACATAAAAACTCAGCACCCGACGACAGTATTGGTATCAGATGTCCAACAAGAACAGACTGACTCCGGCACTATTGAGAGCGACATCTGTCAGTCCATCCACCTCCACTGAATCTGCTATTTCTGATTCTCATCAGGTAGTGTTATATGCCAGGCCACTATTCTGTCTGTCACCAGCATTGCCTGACACTGGCTATGTTTATATGCAGTCAATATTTGGGTTAAGATCAATATTCCGGTTTCTGAAACATTTGGAATAACCCAGTTTACTTGCATGAGCAAACAGGGTCATTCCTCTGTGTATAGTATCCAGAACAAAACAGCAACGCACGGAGAACGTCATCACGCATGGAGAACGTCATGACGCAATGTGCGTCATTTCTGCTTCTTCTTCCTGTACACAATAGCAATGAGAACAACAGCAGCAGCACGGTGGGTAATGAAAGGCCTGGAGCAGCTAACAGCCGGCTTCGTTTGTGCTTTGGTGCGGGTACTGACCCACCACCAGTACCTGACACTATCCTTGTCAGTTTCTTCATTAATGAAAGGCGATAACGTGAAGAATTAGGAAATCGAGCCAGAGCTGTGCCATGTTACAACAAGTACTTCCTGTACTCAAAGACCAAGATTCCTTGCGAAAAGGACATGCACAGAACACAACTTAATGTTCCTTTCGATGAGCATATCCCGATCGGCTTATACATGACCAAATATTTGGGTTAGAAAAGGAGTAACCCAGGGGTGACTTTCGCGTTTTAAAAACCGGAATATGAGCGTATTCCAGTTTTTCAAAAGGTTTTTTGGTGTTTACATGGCTGCACGCAACCAGGTTATTGCTAATATTCCGGTTATGAAAGGTTTAATGACTGCATGTAAACATAGCCACTCTTATGAAGCGCCTCAAGATCAAACTCCCTTCAAAGAGGCCATTATTCCCACCTCTGGTATGTGATGTGCCCTGTCTTATCTTTTTGTGGCACATCATACACTGCGAGAACAAAACAAATGCATCTGTCATTATCTGTCCTCATGTGTGGGCTCATAGGCCTTGACCACATGAATAAGATTTATTCCTAAATGCACATTTTTCCGTCCAATTGGGCCTCTCAACCACACGAACATGGCGATTTCACCTACATAAACAGAGATATTTTAAAACGGATAAAAAAGTGGAGAAATAAAAAAATATCTGGTTGAGTGGATTCATGTAGCGATGTTACATGGAGCTGGTGTTGACGCAATGACGTCAAGCCCCTAGCAACAAGCCACTGTAACAACGGTTGTCCACAACAACAACAACAACAACAATGGCTGTAGTAGTAGTTTAATGTTACATGAAGTAACCAGTCCCCCTTATTGTCTGTCCACAAAAAAGACTCTATTTTATTAGTTTTTTTCACCATCTTCTTACTGGTAACTTCAGCCATTTATTTGTTTTGGTTTGACCGCTGGACTGCGTCTTCGTCCTATTTTTGACTACGCATGCTCATAACGTTCTTCTGCTGTGGTTTTCACACTTTGCTAACCTGCCACCTATTGGCCAGGCATGGTATTGCAGGCTTCAGAGGCGATCGTTTTCAGTTTTGCCTCTTCGTATGGACAGAGATATTTCTGTGGCGTGGGCAGAGTTTTTTTTTTCCAAACGAGGACAAAAATATCCGGTTAAAAAAATATCCATATACGTGTGGTCCAGGCGTTAGTTTAGCCAAAAGGATACATTTTAAACTAATAGTAGGTGGGTACATAGATAGATGTTTTGGCTTAATGGTATTGGAAAAAAAACATTTTTTTGTTATTCAAATTATTTTTATTTTTAAAGAGAAAACCAGAGCAAGTATATTTTAACTTTTATGTACATTAAATTTCAATGCATCAGTGCCAGTGACATTTTTTGGGAAACTAACAAAAAGAAACTCTGCACCTTTATACAATGACTCTCCACAGGCACACACTAATTTTACTAAAGGAGTAGACAAACTAAAGCAAAAAGGCCTCAAACAAAGGCGGAGTCACTTGGTGGGGAGAAAACATGAAGTGCAAAAGTCTCCTTAGAGATAAACTCTCACAAAAACTCTTGTATTTGCCCTCTTTCCCTCAAAACACATACATGCACACACACACTCAAAACACTCATTCCACAAACCAAAAGAAACCAACTGAAGGTGTTGGCTCTTTGGTGTCACACACCTAACTGAGAGAAAGAGCCTCCTTTTGTAGACTACCCAGGCTGATGAGCACCAGCTGAATGCAATGATGCCAGGTGAGCTGAGTGAGAGTCTCATTAGGAGTGCTGGAGGTCACAAACTACCTCCATCTGTAACACTCTTTATATACTTTGTATTCTTCATCCTTTTCTTTGGAGGTTGGACATCCTTTTCTCTACACGCAGAAACACTGAGTGGCTTTCAGGACTTAGGCCCCCATTTTCTTTTAAATCAATTGGCCTGTTGTTATTGAAATTACACTGTGTTATCTCTAAGAGGTTGAACCTTGACTTTTGTAGCCTTTTTGTAGGCATAGTCGGGGTTCTTTTTTTTTTTTTTACAGTTTTAAGCTGTATCATGGTGAAAACAGTAAGAGGTACATTTGAAATAAAAGAAAACCTTGCTATAAGTTTTTCTTTTGTGTGGAAACATAATTTTACCTATTTTTTTACATTTAAAATATATATTTGCTTTCAGAGTGGGAGAAAATTATTTGTGTAGCTTCCCATTTGAGTTAATATTAATAGGTGAGCATGCATCAGCTCTCTCCTTGGTTTGGGCTGAGGCCCCCTTTGCCTCCCTGTGCTCCATCCCTGCCACTTGAAGCCTCTTGACTGCTGCAAGACACGAGCACAGGGGAGACATTTGTTCTGCGGGTTTATCATTAAAAAACATTTTATATCTTATTTTTGTGTGGCTGATCAACCATTTCTAATAATGTTAAAGTTACATTTGACTGACATGATGGTAGGCTAAATTGAAGAGAGCTCACTGTGTTGAGTTGCCATACACCATTTACCACCGACAGCTGATATATTTCTGAGCACAGCGGCATGTTTGTGTCAATGATGGATTTAATACTTGTTCAGAGCTTTGACAAGCAGCTGGTCCCAGTTTTGCTGATAACAGGAAACTCACTGAGGGGCCCAGCTTGAATAACTGAATGACTTTGGCATGCTGTGTCACTGAACCTGTGACTGGAGCAGCGTTGTCATTTATCAATCAATCAATCAATCAATCTTTATTTGTATAGCGCCAATTCATAACAAGTGTTATCTCAAGACACTTTACAATAGAGCACAAAGCTCTTCATATTATGGATACACATATATGCATAGATACATATATACATATAAAAATACACATATACATATATATACAAATATATACATCCAACACCCAACATGAATCCATATAGCCAATCATGAATCCCTCCATCATGGCGGTTAGAAAAAACCTTCTGTTAAGCAGCAGGAAATCTTGAATGTGGACCCCAGTCTCATGATGAACAGCAAATCCACACGATGCTGTGTTGGGTGTGTGGGCAAAGGAAGGGAGGTAAGTGGCGACAAGTGGACTAAAGTAAGAACTAAAGCTAGTGACAGATCAATGGACCAATCATAGACCTGTCGTCGTCAAATTTGTTTCTGCTGCAAACAAATTTATTAGAGGAGGGTCCTCATGTCTGTGTGGTTTTGGTGAAAAATTTATAGAAGTATAATCAATAAAAGTCTTACTGGAAGTAAGAATTTATGGTAGTGATGAACTCATGGGTGCCCAGACCACAAGTGCATCCCTACCATATTTGTCTCCGTTAAGTATAAATGTATTAATGGTAGACCTCTTGAGATGTGACACCTCATTCTCAGGAGGGATCTCATGTCCATGTGGAGCTAAAGATAGTTACTATTTATGTATAAACCATGGATAGAAAGATCATGTTAATATCAAAATTAACAGCTATAATGATTATGAACTGGAGTGAGATGGCCAAATATGTGTTATGTCTGTAATTGTAGTTATTGAGGCTTCGTGACTCCACAGCAGCAGGCAGTCTCCACCAAGGATCCCAGGCAACCTAAAAGACAAGAGCCAGAGACGAGTACAGGAGCAAACAGAAAGGGGCAGAGGCAGATATGGAGAGAGAGTGTGAGAGAGAGAGGGATAGAGCCCAATGTGCCAGATCCCCCCGGCAGTCTAAGCCTATTGCATCTTAACTATATGTCTAAACTATGGACTATGAGCTGGTCCCTAACTGAAAGCTTTATCAAAGAGGAATGTTTTAAGTCTAGCCTTAAAGGTACAGAGGGTGTCTGCCTCCCGAACCGTGGTCGGTAAATGGTTCCAGAGAAGAGGAGCCTGATAACTGAAGGCTCTACCTCCCATACTACTTCTAGAGACTGATGGAACCACGAGCAGGCCAGCATTTTGGGAGCGTAATGTTCTAGAGGGGTTGTACGGCACTACAAGCTCTTTGAGGTAAACTGGTGCCTGTCCACTGAGAGCTTTATAGGTGAGAAGAAGAATCTTGAATTCTATTCTATATTTAATGGGAAGCCAGTGCAGAGAGGCTAATACTGGAGTAATGTGGTCTCTTCTCCTAGTTCTAGTCAGCACACGTGCTGCAGCATTTTGAACCAGCTGAAGCGTCTTAAGCAACTTGCTGGGACAGCCTGAAAGAAGAGAATTACAGTAGTCCAGTCTAGAGGTAACAAAAGCATGGACAAGCTTTTCAGCATTATAGGAGACACACAGAGACATGCACAGTATGGATTATTTGAACGACTGAAGCTGTTATCAGATAGACTTTAGCTGAATTTGATTTCATTAAAAAGAGAATACAAGTGCTTAGAGTTCTGAACTGTCTGGAGTTGATCTATTGATTATGGTTCAGGAAGGTAAAAAGGCTGTTTCAGTGGTCAAGATATGATGAAGTAAAAGTATTTAAAATTGTCACTTTATCAAAAGTTAAAATAGGTAACATTTTTAAGAAACACTTCCAAGATAATTAAAACCAGTCTGTACAAGCTTTGCCGTGTGCTGCTTGGAATATAGCTCAGTCAAACCAGATTCCCGGGTTTTTGGCAGCTGGTTTGATCTGCCCCAGTAAAGAGCCAGCAGAGGGCACAGTGTCTTTGTGGTCCATTTTAAATTATTTCAGTCTTATTGGAATTCATTTGCTTAAAGTTACTTGGCATCCACAAATTGATCTCAGACAGGCAATTATTCATAGAACTCAGCTTTAAAAGTGGGCAGAGACAACTGTGTGTCATCAGCAAAAAAAACTACAATATTGAAAACTCATTCTTGCTGCTGCTTCATTGCACGTTTTGTTTATAACATAGTGAGTCAGGCTAAAAGTAGTTATGACAATTATTATTAATTTCCACAGGTTTACAAAAAAACACTAAACACTATCATGAGGATTTATTATAAAATACACTGCCTAGACAGATAGTTACTGCGGGGAGATTCTATAGCAAAACCCCCTCTAGATAACTAAAAGCGAGCACACCAAGAACCACCAGACCTACCACACAGCATGCAAACATGGACCTGACACGTCGTACTCACCACAGCTCATGCCTCTGTAAAGGAACAAAATAAGACAATATCTTCCTGCACATGTAGACTGTTTGTATTCCTGAATGTAGATGTTTCCCTGTCACAGTCCCTGTTTTTTTTAGTATTTGTACAGGTTTAATATTACATTAACTTTTTTTATTCTGTATTTACTTTTTTTGTGCAATAAAATGTTTTTAAATTGCTTGTCTATACATCCTATTGCCTCCTGAGGTAGGTGTCACCCTCTTACTTCCTGTTTCTGGTTGCTCAATAGGCGTTTGGGGACCTGAGGAAGAACCTTTAGATTGAAATGTTGCCTCGTAAAAAGTAAAGTGTCTCATTCAGAGCTGTACAGTGTTTGGATCTTTGTGAAGTGAAGTTTCTTTAGAACAATAACAGAAAGAAAATGAGGCCTGGTTGAAAGTTGACCCTGGTTACTTTCTTGCTCATTCATGCCATCAACAGCCTGTCCTGTTGAGGCTGAAGTAAAATACCAGCCTGCAGGTCCACAAGTTCAACAGGGGTGAATTCAAACTTTCAGGCTGAGGTAGCCCTTATTGGGGAAAAATTTAAAAAAAAAAAAAAAAAAAAAAATTACCTTTAAGTACACACTCTTATAAACCCGGGGATAATAACCACAAATTTAACCCAAGCAATCAAAAAAATATACCTGAGGGTCAACACAAAGATAAAAGAAATACATGGCAACCACTTCATAATCATCAAACGCCTTCTCCATGTCTGTAACGTTAAAAACATGTCTTTATGATTCATGATGGGACATTGCTTGATCTCCTGATTTGAATTGTTCCATCGTTTCAGTCCACAAACAGAAATAAAAATCTTTTCCTTCTTGAGTGCACAAACTGATTTGAAATCAAACTTTATTCTTGAATCATAACCCCCTCTCCTTCCATTGAAAATTTTTGACTGTTTTCAGACACTAGATTGCTCTAGGCTTTATATATGACTTGTGCTTTTGAAATTGCACTAGATCCAACATTTGAGTAATGCTGACAGTAGAAATAATGAATTTGCATGATTCCAATATTCAGCCTTGTGACTGATACAATTGCCCTCTTTTGCAGAATAATGAGCGATGTTACAATGTTTGTAATTATTGCCCCAAACCTCTACAGTAAGTGAGATATGGAATAATTAGCCAACACTTTAGAATGCCATGTGATTTATTATCTAAACACGCCTTGATTTATTTGATATATCTGAATGCTTTAATTTGTTCATGTTTGATGTCTGTTTCCAACTCATTCATGGTAACACCAGAAATTGGGTTTCATTTACTCTTTCGATTTTAGCATCATCGACTTGAATATTCCATGTTTTTCCTTTTGAGCTGCTTGATTTCATCCAGTAGATCAGTTATGATGGCCTGCTGCTTTGTGAAGGTTTTTATTTTGCTTGTCATCATGTTCATTGCTGCTTTTAACTCCTCCATGGTTAAAAGCATGGAGGAGTGTGACCTGTGAAGTAAAAATCTCTCATTTTGGAGATTTTTCATTGCCATCTTGCTCCTTGGTAATCAGGCCTCAGCAGGTTGATGGATGAATGAGTGGATAAACAATGATCCCTGGCTGTAGCTGGGGGAAGGCCAAGCTAAAGCTCACTAAGGCTGGAGCCTGGGCCTGGGCCTGGCCTGGTGGTAGCTAGAAGGCTGGAGCCTGGGCCTGGCCTGGTGGTAGCTGGATGGCTAGAAAAAAACAGTTGGACGGTGCCCTCACCTGGTGTAAACAGTTAAAAAAATCTGATCATAACTTCTTTACTTATTTTGTTAGATAAATGACAAACAGAGAACAGACAAACACCGGCAAAAACATAGTCTCCTTGGTGCAGGTAATAAGTAAAACAAACAGAGCAGTCCATCTAAATATACAAAAAAGCATTTTAAAATTGGTTCAGTAATAAAAGTACCATTGCTTAAAATAAAGTGAATGCTTAAAATGATAAAGACATTTCTTCAGGGTTTTGTGAAGCTGATAGATTGATTATCTATCAGCTTCTGTTGTAATCAGTAATGTGTCATTCTACATTTTATTAGGGGCTTGCCCATCACTGCATGCAGCTTTTAATGCATTTTTTTTTGTTAGTTTGGTTTGTTTTTGTCGTAGTAATATATGTAATAAATGTAACATGGGTGTGGTTGAGTGTTCTGGTGTTACATAATCCCAGCACTGAATGATGTTTAAATTGCTGTTCAATAGCCAATTATGATATAAAAATAAATAAAACAATAGCCCCAATTAAAAAGGTGTAGCCTCTTGCCATCACTACAAACAAAGTACTTTGCCTCTTCTTTGACCGTCTTCAACCAACCTTAAGACAGAAACCAGCCTTCCATTATCCACACACTTTTGTTCTTTTCAGGGTGGCAGAGGTTCTGGAGCCCATCCCAGTGAGAATTTTGCGATATGTGGCACACCCTGGACTGGTTGCTATGTGGTAAAAGGGCCAACATACAGAAACAGACAACCATTCACACACACTCACACCTAAGCAGGGCCAGGGTTGGACTATTTCAGGCCTGGAGTTGGACGGCTCAGACCAGCCCACCTTTTGTCATGACTTTAAAATGGAGATATAAGCTTAGCCTTACGACTGAAAGCTTAAGTAGGGCCATATTATACTGTTTTTTCATGGTGTATTTTTTTCAGTTATCTAATTGTCAATTTGATGACCAAGTTAGTCTTTATGTGTCAAATTCATGGTTTTGTTTTTTATTTTTACAGGATGACAGGGTCTTTTAAACTTCACACAATGGGAGTAGTGGCTTATCAAACTTTTAAAGATGGCACATGAACGTGTTTGTACACACATGGACTGCATCATGGGTGCAGGTACACATAAATTCAGAAATGATTCTTGGATTATCACATTCACAAGTATTTCATGAGTTCTAGTTTTACCACAGGGGAGCCCAAAACTGAAATACTAACCTTTAGAGACTCCTGTGATTTAAATGTTAACACCTGAATTTGTTTGTGACCCCACACAACATGTCATGAAAGACCCTCATTTAAAGTTCATTTTAGTTGTGAACTATTTATCACATATTCGTAGATGACATGCTGCAGAGTGGACTTTTTACAGATACTTAATTGCAGTGTTCTGTAACATAACTTTTGATTAATTTTCATCACTGGCTTGGAGAGCATACTTTAAGCTAAAGTCAGGTTACTTAATATACTGTGACTCACAGATACTCACTTTTCTCCCTGCTCTTGACCAAACCACACCCATCTACAACCAGAGCCAGTTTTCACAACAAAAATCAGCACGCAGCTAAAGCGTGACTGCCAGCCTTCTTCAGATGAAAACCCTGATAATGATGGTGACAATCTTTGGTGCTCAAACAATAAATAGAAGACATTCAAGGAACATTTTGTTGATGTTAACAGCCAATGTTGGATAGCATCACTAAAGGCATCAGTAATGATTTTAATTATTCTCACATTATTCATACAGAATTTAAGGTATTGTCATACAATCTATTGTAGTTTTGTCTTCATTCTTTCCCAGAGACCAGATTTGAAAAAGAATAAGAATAATTAAAATGAATTAAAGCTAATCATAAAGCAAGTCATTTCAAATTGTTTCAAATGGGTAAGTGGCCAGCAACAACAGATTTTGTCATACCTACAAACAGTTATTAAGGTGGGCAGGGATAGATAAAGGACCTCTTTCTGTAAAGGTCGGGCTTGACAGAGGGTCATTTAATCTAAAAAGTTGAAACATCCACATTGCAAACTTGGTAGTCTCTGGAAAAAAATCCTAAGTTGATATTTCTAGTAAGAGAGGTGGAGGACTTTCAGTCACCCATAGTTTACCAGCTTGGTTTGGAAGATAGTTTCCTGAACTGTGAGTTTCATAAACCTCGTTAATGACTGATAGGTTTCATTTCTGGTTTGTGAGCAGACACATTCACCCTCCTGTTGTCTTAGGGTCAAAAGTGACAAAAACAGACCACAGATGGAATAGTTGACAAATAATGGGGATCCGGTTTAAATAAATGCATTAATAAATCATGTGAAAACATATTCATCGGGGGTAGAAACCCCTTAAATTATATTTCTTCAGCTTGAATTATATTTGAAATTCACACCATTTCTAAATTCCTTAAAAACAGTGATCGCTATCAGTACGTACAGAATTGAAGCAGCAATTCTCCTTGACCACATCCTCTGCAGGGTCAGTAGAAAGCTGTTCATGGGTCTGAATTTTTTCTTGATTCACTTTAGGTTATAGATGCAACAGCTTTGGGGCAGCAAGAGAAGCATATTTCAGTATTGCCTCCCAAAGAAAGACCCTATAACCAACTCTGTGTGCTACACATGCAAGAAACATATCTGCAAAGTCTATGCACACATTGACTTTATCCAGTTTATTCATTTCTGATATTTCTCTCACATTTTTGATTTCTTAACCCTCTCCTTTTGTCTTGTATTTTTAATTCTCAATAAAAATGAATGCAATGGTTAAAAATGGGAGATGAATATATTTTAAAGTATACTGTGTGAGAATATGTACACATGTTTTTCATACTTTTTCTGCCATAAAGTATCAGCATCATATTTGATATTTATACCATTAACCCTCCAAACTTCATGGGATTTCCAGCACCCCCAAGTGGTATCTCTTTCATTAATTTCTTATATAACTGGAACCGTACAACAGATCTTTATGGAGACAAATGTGTTTGGAAGATCAAACTTTGTCAATTTCAAATATATCCCTTCCAACAAGTTTTTAATTTAGACTTGAAGTGCAGTATTTAATTTCAGAACTTTTGTATTGTGGATCCACCACACAAAATGCAAATTTAATAATTATTCATCACATTTCCTTTAATTAAAACATAGCAGCGATGATATTAGACCTCTTTTTTGACCCTTAGAGAAAGTCAAAACTTCCTGTTAGTCTTACAGACCACTTGGATGCACCCGTTTTCTTTTTCTCTTTTTTCCCCAAGAAAATTCAGGAGTAGCCACAGGTCACAAAGAAAAAAAGATAGTTATTGGTCACTTCCCAAAATAATTACAAAGAAACCTTGAGTATGTACCTTTATGATGCAAAAAATATCTAAGTATAACTGCAAATATGTGAAAATTTTATGCTATGAGTCTCTTAGCATACTTTTATATTTTCCCATAATAAAGCTAGACTGAACTTAGATGTCAAAAGGGCTTGTTTATTATTAATCTGTGTGTGAATTTCTATAAAACATTCTGAAGATTCAAAAGCAAGGCAACTGGACTGTGTAGAGTTTGTTGGGCAGACGTTTCACTTCTCATCCAAGAAGCTTCTTCAGTTCCAAATGGCTGGTGCTGGAAGCAGATATGTATCTTGCTAGAGGAAAAAACAACAACAAAGGAAAGGAGGAGTAGGAGAACGACTCAACTCACAACTCCTCCTTTCCTTTGTTGTTGTTTTTTCCTCTAGCAAGATAAATATCTGCTTCCAGCACCAGCCATTTGGAACTGAAGAAGCTTCTTGGATGAGAAGTGAAACGTCTTCCCAACAAACTCTACACAGTCCAGTTGCCTTGCTTTTGAATCTTCAGAATGACCATGACCTGGATGAATGAGAATCTACACAGTTCTATAAAACAATTTCTGAAAACTCAGATTTTCATGAAAAAATATGTCTTTATCTTGATTATACTTGATTTAGGTTTAACATCTATCATTAAAAAAAAGTCCAGGCAGACCAAATGAAATGCAATGAGTGTCTTGAAGTTGTGAGGGTTAAAAAAACAAATTCCTTGAAAATGGTTATCACTGTGGGACAACACAGTCAGAGACTGAAGCAGAGACGCAGTGATGCATTATAGATGCCTCAGCTAGGGGGAAGCAAGGGGAGCACATGTCAGTATTGATCCCTAAAGACAGACCCTGTAATCAGCACTGTGTGCTATACATGTTGGAGTCCCATCTGTGAAGCCCATGCTCACGCTTACCATGTATTCATTTTTTTACATTTCTTTCTCAAATTTTTACCTCCGCCAAGGAGGTTATGTTTTTGCTGGCGTTTATCTGTCTGTCTGTTTGTCTGTTTTGTTTGTTTGTGTTCAAAATAACTTGAAAAGTTGTGAACGGATTTGGATGAAATTTTCAGGAATTGTCGGGAATGGGATATGGAAGAACTGATTAAATTTTGGGGGTGATCCGGATCACCGTCTGGATCCAGGAAGTTTTTAAGGGATTCTTTAACATTGCCAGATAGGACCCTTTTCGCCAAAGTGGACCGAAGCTGCTTGGCGGAGGTCTGCACTCTCTGAGTGCTTTTCTAGTTGATTTTGTAATCAATCAAATACACATCATCTCCCATTTATCAACCTATCAACCTTCCACCTACAAAAAGTATAAACAATACCAGGGATAAGGATAAATTGTATAGTATATTGTTTGAGAATATGTGGTGTCTTACCAAGACGTGGCAACTTTTACACACAAATATCCTTAATTTTTTTAGGCCATGCAAGCATCTTGCACAATCAAAAACAAATTCCTCAAAGACGTAGTTACTTTAGCAAAAAAAAAAAAAAACATACTGACAACACACCTCCAATTTAGTGAATAAAACAATTTGAAAAGAAGTGTAAGAATGATAATTTAGTTAATAAATTATCCCTTTTCAACAGTATAGAGTTAAAATACAGATAATTACAAAGTTTTTGATGACAGGTTAATCCTTCATGCAAAATACGTTTTGGATTTGAGTTATGTTAAGATGATTTATTCCTGGAGTTTAGTGCAGGTGGTTTATTTTTGAACAGCAGGATGACAGCAGGATACATAATGTTCAATTGAAGTTAAATGAAGAAAATATAGTGACGTATGAAAAGGACAGAACCTCAATTAATGTAATAAGACCAAATGACTTGTCTTTGTGGAGGCTGAAAGTGGCTTCAGAGGAGATAGGCGTGTGTAGATACAAACATTCCTCTTGTATATGACAAAGGCAAGGCGTGAATGATGACTCTCCCGGGCATAATTGCCAGGTGCTAATGGGCTTGCCAAACTGCTTTTAGAAGCAATGTAACAAGATAGGAGTTATGTTGCATTTGGACTACCCTTACACCAGTATAGAGGTTTTTACAGGCAAAGAAGTTATTGATAAGAAGAAGATGTCAAATTTTGTGTATAGAGAAACTCAATGTAAGCTTTGTCACTTCTGATTAAGACAGAGGTTTGTCTACCTAGTTGGAGATGTGATTAAGAGGCAGTCATTATGTCTTAAAATTTAACAATAGTGATCATCATGACATTACATAATTACTTGCTTAACTTTAACAGGCTGTGGCTTCTAATATTTGTAAAGGGATTTGATACTGTTATTCCTGTTGAAAATATCAATGATTTGTGATTTGAGTTTACAGCCAATTGATCCAAAAAAAAAATCAGTTGGGAACGTCACACCCCTGTTGAACATGTTCATTTATGGGATGACATAGGTGTAACGTGCCTTCGTCATAATATCCTGCCCATAACTTGGGGCAACAAAAGGATGCCAGCAGCTGAGGATCCATCTCAGCAACAAATCCAAAGTCCATCCACCTTTGTATGATCAGTGCTCGAATGTCGTTCAGTCTGCGCTGAGTTGAATATTTTGAAAGACGGACAAAAATACAAAGTACAGAAAATAGTTGACCACTGTGTCCATGGCTTCCATGCTCCTTTCCATTGTTTACCTGGCCGTGTTTCGGCGCGCTGATGATGTCATCAACATGATGACATCAGCTTGACGCACCAGAGGAAAAAAACAGCCACACAGCTCATCTGCTGGCAATTAGACCCGGGTCTGCTGGCAATGGGAAAGGAGTCACTTGTTGATTGTTAGCGGGTTTACCTGCATTTAAAAACAGGCGTTTATGCACTAATTTTAGTGGGAAAGCAGTATTAGTTTCTGTATACAAATGCAAATCAAGAAACTAAAAGTAATCCCAATAAAACCTTAAGGCAGTTCACACATCACTGTATGTAGCTTACATTGACCAACGTTGATCATTTGGCCTAACAGAACTTGGCACTGCTGAATGTTCTTGAAACGTTTTGCGATGGCACTCAACAAGTGCCATACAAAGCTGCATGCCATTTCACCACGGGCATGTGAAGCTGGTTTTAGTATTCCAACACCAAGCCTAGAGGACAAAAGATGGCTGTTCCCAAAAGGACAATTCAAGTCTTACAACAGGAGTACAGGCCCCCAGAATCCACTGTCCTGTCATGATGCTGTGTTGTGCCTGCTAGCTTGATAGCAGAGTTTGGGACACATTAATGAAGCCAGGCCTCTGTGATCAACAGAATGCAACTGTCCTTCACAATGTTGTAAGTTGCAACCTGTAGCCTCAGTTCACCCATTTTGTTAGCAATGATCTTGCATTTGTCAAAGAAGGGCTGGGAAGCAATGGTCTACGTGACTGACTCTGTAACCTAGATAGCGCGCCAGCACTGCAGTCTCACCTATGCTTCTTCGCTCTGTGCCACATTTGCCTCCTCACCCCAGGGATAGTGACCCACGGAGAGCGGGGCTTCTCGCTATGTCTGCTGGGATCTTGTGTGAGAAACTCCTAACCCCTATTCTAAGGAGATCTTGCCACCTGTAATGTTGTTAGCCCAGCAGAATGTACACACGAAGAGAAACATTACACATTCCGCGCCACAAGTAGCACCAACCAGAGTTGCCACCATTTTGCCCAACATATTTGTTATTTATCACCTGGATTACTGGGGTGTGGGAAGGAGTGTGAATGATCTGAGGAGACAAAAAGAATTAGTATGCCTGGATAATTAACCAGTACAATGGAAACACCCACAATCAATGGGGTTGGTCCAAATGGTTGTGTCATAAAATTACTGGGACATCTTCATAGTATATAAAGTTCAGCAGCAGTAAAAAAGTGTTTGTTACTACTGAGGAGAAGCTGTTCATGATGGGGAAGCTTTTCCTCTCTCTAACTCTCATCTGGGGACTCACTTACTCAGGTAGGACTGAATTATAATCTGTGCTGCTACCTAAGGAGAAAATTTGTTCTTGAATGGTTTCAGCAAATATGGCTTTAATTTATGGGCCGATTCACATCACTTCAAAATCAGTTTAGAAATTCATAAACAATAGGATGTCAGAGTGATTGTCTGAGAAAACAACATGCAAAAGGAAGCAGCTGTGTACAAAAACAACAATAAAAGGCAAAAATGTTTTACTCACAAGAAATATGAATAACTTATTTATTATTTAATTCATTTTACTGGTAAAATTTACATTTACATGCTAAAAAAATCTCCAAATCAAAAAATGTTGCTCCCATTTTTATGTATTGCCAAGATAATAATTTGGTAATGATAATTATTTTTAACTATTTGAAAAATGCATTAATAGAAACAATTTTAATAAGAAAATGTAAATTTAATCTTATGTCTTCAATTTGCAGACATGCACAAGTATTTTTGAAAGATAATGTAGCCAGACGTTTTAACGTCACTATCCGAATATACGATTCTGAGTCATTTATTAAAAATAAGATGGATATTTGAAAAGTATGAGCAAAAACCGATACATCAATACATACAATATTTTTTTATATAATACTGTACTGATTTGTTTTGAAATATCAAAAATGCTATTTTAATTGCATTTTTAGAGAATGTTGGTCTTAACCTAGAGATGAAGTGATTAAAATTTGGTGGTGATTCCAATCAGATCCAGGATTTTTTAAGGATTTGTTAAAATTGCAGACAAAGCAGTTTTCCACATTTTTACTAAAGCTCAAGAAATCCACAATGTATTTTTGATGATTTTTTTTCATCTTTTTGTGGTATGTTACTCATGGCACAATGAAGAACTGTTAAGATTGTTGTGGTGATTCTGAATCTGGATGTGGATCCATTTTTTTTTTTTTTTTTTTTTTTTTTTACAGTAATAAGCACAACAGTGTTGGAAATGCCTTGGCGGAGGCTTGTGCTCTCAGTATTGAGAAGTTTAAGATGAGTCCTGTGGTGATTTGATAAACCATATCTACATAATCAAGAATAGGTAATATAAGTGGGGAGCCAATATAAAACATTATACCACTGTTTCCTTTAACAAAATTTTTGCATAATGTGGAAGCAAAACTTTGATTAATTAGTGCTACAGCCTGATCAGCGCTGGGTAGATGGGAATGGGGGAGAGGCAAGGGTAAATCAAGAGTGAGGGAGCACTTTATTCACAGAGGTGTAGGAAAATTGAACAATAACTTAAGTCAATCATCTGTAAATCATGTAACTTAGTTCATAATGAGTAGTTGAATAACTGTCTGTTCTTTCAGTCTCTAAATAGCTGTAACGTGTTCTATATGCATACATATGCATTACCATCCCTGCCCTGATCACTAAAAACCCTTCAAACCACGTCTTTCATTGTGAGGTTTGTTTTTTGTTCAACTGTAAACTGTTTTAAAATCATTTGCCTAGTAGCATCTGTTTCAACTCTTGGTAATAATAACCCTGAAAAATTAAAAATAGTGAATAAATAATGCTATCTGGGCTGCTGAAAGTGTAACTGTGTCATTTAAAAATATTCCTCAAAACCAAAAAAAGATTTCCAGTTTGCAGTTGTGACATCTCCAACCAGGCCCAACACTGTATGGGCCCCTGAAAAGCCTTGTAATGGAACCCATATGTAATTCAATAATATATCAATACTCCCCATGTTGGACCTATTGGATTGGCACTAATTTCCACATTGGGCCAGGCTCCAGTTATTTTGGGGGCTTACTGAGAAGGTTTGTTGAAGGTCTCAGCATAGTTGTACACAGTGACATTACTGACTTGATTGTGAATGACAGTAATTCCATCAACAATGTAATTACAAAAAAATGTTGCACACCATTTTAGTGAGAGAGGGCTTACATTTTGAAATTGGCAACAACCAAAATAATAAACACATATGATGCCTTTAATGGAGAAGTTTAGTTATTAGTTCAAGATGACAGTAAAAAAAATCTTCTATTGCTCAAATTCAGCATGGAACCTACAGTTTCATGCAGTATCATTTGGGGCCTCTACATGATCCTGGGCCCTAGAAACCTTTACCCTTTAACCCCCCCTTGCAGGTGGCCTTGTCTCTGACTCCCCTTTGTCTCTCTTTTTGAGCTGTTAAACAACAATTACACTGTTGTCTTCTTGTGTGATGGTGTCAGTCTGTAGCCTGGTTCTGATGCAGCCCAGAGGGTTTTCCTCTTTTTTCACCATACCTCCTTGTTGATGTTGTTGTTGATGTTGTTGTATACTGAGTCATTAAAAGAAAGCAGGTTTATCAAGAATTATATGGTTAGGAGAGTCTCTTGCTTCCCAGTATAATGACAATTGTAACCACTAGGTTGGGTGTCCATGGGAAGAAATTTATGACAATATTATGATTTTATTTTGTTAAGGGTGATTTGATAATGAGAATGATAACTACATATCACTTATAAAACTCATGCGTACATTTTTTTTGCAAAAGACTTCCCAGTGCTGGTTGTTGTACATTGTTGTCACCATATCCATGACATCTGAGCATTCTACTGTGACAAACTGTCCTTATTGTGTTTTGTCATTTCTGTCAGTATTGTAATATTCTGTTTGTATTTATGTTGTTAAATTGTATATTATTCTCTTTAAAGTGTTAAGATGATTCTAAATTGAAAGAAGTCATGTCACTGTCATTTTGTCAAACTGTTGTGGACCACAGGAAAAATTGGGATTCTAATAAACTAAACTGAACTAAATCTTATACCCTCTGCTGAAGCCTGAATATGGGCTTGTTATTTAAATAATCTGACACTGATCAAAGCGGCAACCAGACTAGCTCGAATTCTCAAGGACATTTTGCTTCTTCTTCAAAAGGTTTCTTCAGAGCTGCCAGGGGAAGAGAAATATAAAGCCTCTGTCAGCCATTATTATGTAAATGATCTGAGTGGTCACCTGAGAGTTGTTGCACAGTTATTTATATCAAACTATTTTTTTGTGCAAATGAAACAAAAGTTATCAGAATCATATTTAAAGTAAACATTTCAAGGCCAAATTTTGTGAAGAAAATGATTACTTTTGGACCATACAGTGAGGTTGAAGCAGCGCCTCCCCTTGACCACAATATTTGCATCCAGCAGCAGTTGCTTGGAGTGACCATATGAGTTGTTTCTTGAATAGTATGTTGGGGGTGGTGTAAGATGATTTCTGCACCAAACTCTGGCACTGCACCTAATTGATAAATGAGGGCATCTGTGTTTAAGCTGTTAAACAGCTGTTAGCCTGCACCAGATGTACTGTTTAAACTGGAAAAACAGTCCTTATCAGGTTGTTACTTCAAATATTAATATATATTGTTTGCAAATATACAGCAAAGAATCCCTCCCCTTGCTGTTGCTAGAAAAATGTTTTTTTTTAATGATTTTTCATGTGTTTGGATCAATAGTTTTGTAGCTTGGAGTTAAGGAATTAATTCTTGTTATCAGAGTTTATATGGGTGCTTGTAAGCTAATATTAGCTTTTAACACTCCTGTTGTCGTAATATTCTGTACACTCCCCTTGTCTTAGGGGTCATAAATGATCTGCCTTCACTTAACTGTCTTATTTTGCATTAGGATCCAACCAGTCGGTCATCATAAACTTTAAACATCTGGATTTTTCCTCTTCACAGTGACAAAAGCCTGAATTAAATCACAGTCGATTTTATCATTAAACATTCTGTTTAAATTGATTTCTTCACCAAATTGGAGGTTTATTGTTTTCATAGATATTGCCATTATAGCTGAAGTTACAACCTGTTCAAAAAGTTGATTTTCTTTTTTTTTTTTTTTTTTTTTTAATTTGCAGGATACTTGTGTGGCCTGTTAAAGTTTGGGATATGTATTTATAAAGTTGACTTTTGGAAAGATATCTGTATCTTCTATCATACACTTTACAAATCACTAATAAAATGCTAGTTTACCCAAAAGGAATATAAACAATACTAGTCACCAGGATAAGCTCACAAAATCTAAAATGTAAGGAATCCAGACATTAGAAAAAGAAAGTGCACACTGTATTGATTATAGGGTCCTTCTTTTGGGGCAATAATGATGTGTGGTTTTCCTGCTGCCCCCTAGCTGGGGACTCAACAACCTAAAGTAGACCAGGACCAGATTCAGATCCCTAAACAGCTTTTTACAGGCCCTGCAGAAGACGTGGGAAGATGCTGCTGATGAAATGGTTTGAACTTTACATATATGAACCTGATAAGTTGTGTCTCACCTGCACAAATACATTTGGTTTGTATAAATAGGCAGTTTCTGCCCCTGATGAAAATGTTTCTGGGACCCTAAGACAACAGAAGGGTGACAGAAAGTTTCAAGATATTGGCAGCTTTTCTTTTTTCTTTCACTTTCTTTCTTTATTTATCTCAAACCTTTTTTTTAATAATAATAATTTAAAAAAAAAAAACACTTTTAGAATGGTCCATAAAGTTTAATAATAGATGGTCGTATTATGATTATGCTTACATTAAATTGAATTGCAGGGAAAGGAGATGTCTGTTAAGTACTGTTAAGTACTACTTTGACCCCCAGAAACAGCATTCACTATTTGCTCTCTGGGTCTTCCTTCTCAGATCCAAAAAAAAAATGCTCATTAGGTTGATTTGTGATTCCAAATTGCCCTTAGGTATGGGTGTGAGTGTGAATGGTTGTCTGTCTCTCTATGTGGCCCTGTGATCGGCTGCCGACTGGGCCGGCCCCCCATGACTTTGGCCTTTTCAAAGCCCGGCTCAAAACACATTTTTTCAGACTGGCTTTTAATACACAGTAATGTGGTGACATGTTATTTTATTTTGTCTTTTTTATTTATTTATATTATCTGACTTTATCTGATTTTATGTCCCTGACGTGTTCTTTTGTTGCTTTCTTTTAATCTGCTTTTATTTTCTTATCTTATTATCTGTTTTTAACTGGAAAGCACTTTGGTCACTTCGAGTGTTGTAAAGTGCTCTATAAATAAATTTTGATTGGTTGATCGATTGATGACCCCAGAAGGAATAAGCGGTATAGAAAATGAATGAATGGATGTATATATACACATTTAAATTTAGATGCAACAAGCAAGACTTTATCTAATGAGCTACACATAAATTTCAAGCCACCCTCAGTGGGTCTTTTTGATGCAAATAACAAGGTTATTAACAGGCTATCAAAGTATGTTGTATTTGTATTTTTATTTCTACTATATAAAAAAAGCAAAAAGAGTCTCACAGGAACAAAAGAAAACTATGCTTTCTTGGAAATACTGAATGCAGTCATAGCAGCTTTTCAGGTTTTCTTCAAGTACAATACATACTTTCTTTTTGACATTTTACTGGCAAGCTGCATTAAGGTTTTAGGAAGGCCCCAGTTGACCCTGGGGCCACCAGTTTCCCACCCCTAGCCTATGCAATACATAGCCTTTCTTGCACATCAAGGGCCAATTTGATTAGTGCAACGTCACATGAAAGGGAAATTTTTTTTCAAAATCGTTCTTTAAATGAAACCATTATTGACTGAATATATTTCATGGTTGTCCCCTCCATTACAGTTGATGCGCTGCAGTGCCAAACGTGCATCAATGATGAGTGCTCTATCACAACACTGCTAACATGTCCTCCAGAGATGATGTGTATAAGAGCTTCCATTTTAGGTAAGCATATGTGTCATGGTCTATAAATGTGTTAAAACGTTTTTTTGTTTTTTTTTCTAATCATTATTTACGTAATGCACCTTTGAATTTGTAGCCACAACAAATGGGAACACAGTACAACAGACGTACAAGGCGTGTGCACCCCCCTCCCTATGTCCAGTCATAGGCCTGCAGACATTTTCAGCTGACTTAAGTGTCAGAAATACAGTGGCATCTGCAGAGTGTTGCGACACAAATAACTGCAACTCAGAGGATCTACCCTGTAAGTATAATGAAAATCAAGTTTTATCACTGTCAGGAAATGACTTGACCCAATATTTAAAAAAGAAAATTGATAGCCTGCCAGCATCTCAAACATTTAAGTTTAATTGTGTGAAACCTCAGGAGACTCTTTTCCCTTCAAATGCTATTTTCTATTTCAGTTCCCTCCATTCCTGACACATCTAACGATCTACAGTGTTTCTACTGTAACCCTCTGACCTCTCAATGTGACTATACGATACAATGTCAAGACGGGGAGGACAGATGCATCCAGGCTACCTGTAAGTTTCTTTAATATACATTCTTTTTAAGTTTATTACTAAGTATATTACCTACTAATACTTAATCTGACCGGCCAGAAAGACTGTTTCACATACCTACGGGATATACTTCACCAATCTGGGCAACGTTCCATCGACCAGGTGTCACCCAAATCTGTGAAAAATAATAGTGTTCCCAACTCAAAAACAACTCCCATAACTGTGCTGTCTTGAAAAAAAAAATGCTTCAGCAAAAAATAAAACATCATCAATCACAATAGAGTCCTTGACTTTTTATTGTTGCTGCTGTATAAGCTTCATTAAGTCCAACTTCATTTGAGTGGTCATGATTTTATTTTGTGTGCTAAATCTGGACTAACATCAGTCATTTCTGGCTTGTACAATCATCTGCATAATAAGTTATTTATCACAACTGTCAGAAACAAACCTCCTATACCCAAAATTGCTACTTTTCAGGAAATAAAAACTCTTAACTACTAAAAAAAATTATATTGCATTTTCCTGATAAGGTAGTTAAGGTAGATAAGCGGTATAGAAAATGAATGAATGAATGGTCAAAAGGATACAAAACCTACTCAGCAACATTGAGTGTGACCAATAGCATTGTTTAATGAAGAAAAAAAATAAAATATGGAGATGAGAAGAATGTGCATGACAGCAATGATACATAATACAATCAGAGATGGACTCAAACATTAATGTCATGAACAAACCAGGCACAAAACAGTCAAATGCAGACAATTAGAGTCTGTGAGGCAAAAGCAGGGTTTATTAAACAGTCCGGGTTTGATACACAAAAAGGCAGGCAGAATCAGGCGGAGGTTTCCAAAAACACAAGGCAAAAGGTGAGGTCTAAACAAAGCAGATCGTGATCCGATATATGGCTTGAGATAAACCCTGGAAAGTGACTCTAGGGTACAAACATCTGGCAACAAGGGTTAAATAAATGAGGTGATTGGGGGTGATGAGACACAGCTGGGGAAGCACAATCAGGGATCAGGTATGGCAACACCAGACAGGAAGTAAAACCTATGGAAACAAGGAAAGACAGGTGAATTTTCAAAATATAACAGGAAACACGAAGACAAGACATGAAACATGAACAAAATGGGGAACAACTAAAGTAAAGGACAGGATCACGACAATTAATGCTTGAGACACAAGCAGAGCTGCAGACAGCTTCTGGTGCAGCTACGATTAGTACTGCTAAAACTACCATCCTGCTATCCTCTTAATAGGTTAATGTCTACAAGTCCATGAGAAATTTGGTTACACATCACTCTAGTCTGTAGTGTCACCCAATGCAGCCTAAATGCAGCTCAGTTAATTTTATGGCACAGATGCTGTACACCAATGTGATGTTACCAAGCAATACAGGCTTTGATTTTTGCTGATCAGGATGATTTTTAAATGTTGCATGCAACCAGTGCACAACTGATCATTTAAAGATCAATATGCAGGTTGGAGACCCCACTGAATTAGTTTGTGAAACAATATAAAAGGAAACATATTTTCCATTAAATGTATGGATTAAGACACTATACTAGGTTCTGGAGTCACTTTCGCCTAATTTCACTTTCTCATTAAAATCCTCTCAACAAGCTGTGGGCAACTAAAGAATATGTAGCAATAAAATGTAGGTGTTGAGCTGAGTGACAAGTGTGAGCTAGCGATATCTGATGATGGTATTATCATGAATAGTTTTAAATTCATGTAAAACTTCCTGCATAGTGTCATCACAGACATAGATGCTGCTGATGTGCGTGTGTGTGTTTTATCTTTTTTATTTAAATTCAGCCATCACAACCTGCTCCCCCTCATGCAGTATTTCACTCGTGTGTGCATGACAGCAAAGACAGATGCATAAACAAATCACTGTGTGTGAAGTGCAGAAGCTTAGAGGAAGATGATTTTATTGTAACCCTCATAAGTTCAGACTGATGTGTTAAATTAATCTGACACACCAGATTGACCATTCAATCTGTGGTATCTCACTAGTCCATCTGGACAACAGCCTGTAGAAAGTGTTTGGGAATGGGCAGAACATTTCAAAAGCTCACCAAAACATGTTGAAATCCTCACCTTTGACCTATGACATCCAAAATCTAATCAATTATTTCTGTGTTAAGGAAGACAAATATGCAAAGTTGGACATATATTCCTTAAAGGATTCTCTAGATGTAGTATTTATTAGCAAAAGACAACATTAGACCCTCAGCAAGGGGCCAGGAATTAAGTTTGGGAGGTGATTTTTAGGGAGCACCTAGCTGCTTCAGGAGTGCAGCTCCAATACATGTGTACATTCCCTGTTTAGCACTTCATTTGAAAATATATGAACAAAGCTATCGATCCCTGTTACAGTGCAAACACCCACACCACATGAGCTCACCTGAAAGAGGTGGCCTCAGCTTCTTTTCAGTCAACCCCTGGAGCAGTTTGTTTGTGGTGAAGAAACAATTGATCCTTCAACTGGCACAAAAGTGCTACTTAATACTAGAAAGCACTCGGAGAGTACAAACCTCCACCAAGGGAGCTCACATATTGCTGATACATCTATAAGCAATAGTTCAATAATAAACTTACCATCATAATAAGATTCCTTGACCCTGAAATTCCGCACCTAGCACTCAGAATCATGTTGATATCATTATTAGTTGGACACTTACTGTGCAAAAACGATCATTTGCTTATGGCTCTGGAGCACCACCAGAATCTAATTATCTTTAAGTTGGGACATTACATCTTCTGAAAATTTCAGCAAAATCCGTCCAACAGTTTTTGCGTGATCTTGCTAACAAACAATCACATAAACAAACAGACGCCTGCAAAAACATTACCTCCTTAGCAGAGGTAATGAATGGTTTGGATAACTTTCTGTACACTGGCATAACATCGTGAAAAAATGCAACAGGTTAAAACTCACCGTCTCTACAGCAGATTGTCACAGGACTGAACAACATTGATTAGAGCTGCTTGTTTATGGCATAAATTATAATTAAGATAATCTTAATAAATCTTGAGATAAATACTATAAAACAAGATTACTCATTGATTGTAAAGCACGGACCACATGCTTTCGTTGAACATAAATGCTTTTGGCGATATCTTTTTGAACATTAAAGAACAAGCAATACAAAGAAGTATACTTGTAACAATATGAAAACTTCAAAGTAAAGCTAGTATGATAATGAAAGATGAAAATAAATGTTCCACATGTCATGTGGCACAGTAATCTTTTAACCTCAATCACTCAGTTTTCATAACTGTGGGAGCCAGAAAATGTTATTGAGATTAAAAGTTGATTAATTTTGTAGCTCTAATATTGACTGATTAAAAAACTCATGTAGATATCACGATTTTATGCCAGCTTGTTCAACCAGAAAAAAATGTATCCTTTAGAAGCTACTGTCTATTTATAAGCATCACTCACAGTTTCACTTCAGACACATCAACAAGTGACTTCTGTGATCTGCTGTTGGCACTGGAAGCATTAAATTCCCTCTTCTTCTTGCACTGAGTTTCTTTAAATTTACATTGTGAAGCATGTCACACTGATAAATATGTTCATCAATTTTTTTTATACGATATTTTAACATGACTTGAAATCATAGTAATCATGTTACATAATGTTGGGAAGACGTTTCACTGCTCATCCAAGAAGCTTATTCAGTTCCAAATTGCTGGTGATGGAAGCAGATACTTGTCTTACTAGAAGAGAAAACTCTTTTTATCTGCTTCCATCACCACCATTTGGAACTGAAGAAGCTTTTTGGATGAGAAGTGAAAGGTCTTCCCAACAAACTCAACACAGTCCAGTTGCCTTGTTTGAATCTTCAAGATAACCATGACCTGGATGAATGAGAATCTACACAGACGTAGATGTTACATAATGTTACATAAGGATAAAAGGCCAGTCCTGCCTTTTTGGATGATGTGGACTACTCCAAAATACTGCAGGGTGAACATGAAACATTCGAAAGGAAATATACCAATTTGAAGCATTTTTTTCAAATGGAGTTGGAACGAAGTAACGAAGCAGTAAGTGAAAAAACCAGCTGAGTAACTGTGAATCAGAAAATGATTGTAGTTTGACCGAAAAAAAAAAAAAAGATTTACAAAAGTCTACCACTGCTGTTTTCCCGCATTTGTAAGTTTTGCTGATTTCACATTAACTAACATTAAAAAAGAATTCAGAGAATGACAGACAAAAAAAAGGAAAGTGGTGGAGGTAAGGTATTAAACTGCACTTAGCTGAATTGTTAGATATTACATAATCTATATTTATATTACGAAATGGTCAATAGAAGAGGGAATAACAAAAACACTAAGCCAAAAGGAGGGAAACACAAGTTATGAAAATCGCTTATATTATTATTGAGAGGTGAGGCTCAAGACCACATTGCTTTATGGACACCTTGATATATATCATGTGTTTATTACTTTTGAAGTTCAGATGTAAAAAAAGCATTGACATGAACATTTAAATAGAGTGGAGTTTTCTTTTCAGTGACAAATGGGACAACAACAACTTATGCCTTTGGCTGTGCATCTGCAAACGTGTGTCAAGCTGCTGCAACCATTGGAAGCCTTCCTTTCATGGAAAATGTAGGTACATTAAGCAGTGGACCATCTTGTTGTGAAACCAGTTTTTGTAATACTGGTATAGCAGCTGATTTAGGCACAACAACAATGAGAACAACAGCAGCCACCACAACAACAACTGTTCCATCTACATCAACATCTGCATCTCCAACAACAAGCTCTGCTTCAGCAACAACTGGAGTTCCAACTGGCACAACAACAGTTCAGTTTACCACGACAGCAGAAATGGATACTGCAAATGTACCATCTATGACACCTACATCTCCATCAACAACAAACTCTATTTCAACAACGACTGCAGTTACAACTGGCACATCGACAGCTCAGACGACTACAAGCGCTACATCAACTAAAACTACTGCAAGAGAAGCCACCACAACTACAAATGTGCCATCTACCACATATGCATCTCCAACAACCAAAGAGCTTACATCAACAACTAGACTTACAACTGGCACAACAAATGCTCAAACTACTACATCTGGTACATCAACTTCAACTACCACAACAGCAGCTACCACAATAACAACTGTGCCATCTACCACCTCGGCATCTCCAACCACTAAAAAACCTCATTCAACAACTGGAGTTACAACCGGCACAACAACAGCTCAGACAACTGTAAGTGCTACATCTACTCCAGCTACCACAACAGCAGCCACCAAAAGAAAACATGTGCCATCTACCACATCTCCATCTCCAAAAACAACAAACTCTGCTATAACAACGACTGGAGTTACAAATGGCACAACAGCCGAGACAACTATAAGTGCTACATCTACTCCAGCTACTACAACAGCAGCCAGCACAAGTACAAATGTGCCATCTACCACCTCAGCATCTCCAACAACAACAAACTCTGCTACAACAACGACAGGAGTTAGAACTGGCACAACAAATGCACAGTCTACTACATCTGCAAATTCAACTCCATCTACCACAACAGCAGCCCCCACAACTACAACTGTGCCATCTACCACCTCAGCATCTCCAACAACTCCAGCACGTCATTCAACAACTGGAGTTGCAACGGGCACAACAACAGATGAGACAAAAATAAGTGCTACATCTACTCCAACTACTAAAACAGAAGCCATCACAAGTACAAATGTGCCATCTACCACATCTGCAACTTCAACAACAACAAACTCTGCTACAATAACGACAGGAGTTACATCTGGCACAACAACAGCAGAGACTACTAGGGCTACATCAACTATGACTTCAACAACAGCAGCCACTACAACTACAACTACGCCATCTACCACATCTGCATCTCCAACAACAAGAAACTCTGCTGCTACAACAACAGGAGTTACAACTGGCACAACAACAGCTCAGACACCTACATCTGCAAATTCAACTCCATCTACCAAAACAGTGCCATCTACCACCTCGGTATCTCCAACAACTACAAAACCTTCATCAACAACTGGAGTTACAACTGGCACAACAACAGCTGAGACAAGTACAAGGTCTACATATACTCCAACTACTACAACAGAAGCCACCAGAAGTACAAATGTGCCATCTACCACATCTGCATATCCAACAACAAAAAACTCTGCTAAAACAACGGCAGGAGTTACAACTGGCACAACAAATGCTCAGTCTACTACATCTGAAAATTCAACTCCATCTACCACAACAGCAGATCCCGAAACTACAACAGCGCCATCTACCACCTCGGCATCTCCAACAACTACAAAACCATCATCAACAACTGGAGTTGCAACTGGCACAACAACAAATGAGAAAAGAACAAGGTCTACATCTACTTCAACTACCACAACAGCAGTCACCACAACTACAAATGTGCCATCAACCACATCTGCATCTCCAACAACAACAAACTCTGCTAAAACAACGGCAGGAGTTACAACTGGCACAACAAATGATCGGTCTACTACATCTGCAAATTCAACTCCATCTACCACAACAGCAGCCACTACAACTATAACTGTGCCATCTACCACCTCGGCATCTCCAACAACACCAGCACGTCATTCAACAACTGGAGTTGCAACCGTCACAACAACAGATGAGACAACAATAAGTGCTACATCTACTCTATCTTCTACAATAGAAGCCAGCACAAGTACAAATGTGCCATCTACCATATCTGCATCTCCAACAACAACAAACTCTGCTACAACAACGAAAGGAGTTACAACTGGCACAACAACAGCTCAGTCTAATAGGGCTACATCAAATCCAACTACCACAACAGCAGCCACCACAACTACAACTGCGCCAGCTACCACCTCGGCCTCTCCATCAACTCCAACACGTCATTCAACAACTGGAGTAACAACTGGCAAAACAACAGACGAGACAACTATAAGTGCTACATCTAATACAGCTACTACAACAGCAGCCAGCATAAGTACAAATGTACCATCTACCACATCTGCATCTTCAACAACAACAAACTCTGCTACAACAATGACAGGAGTTACAACTGGCACAACAACAGCTCAGACTACTAGGGCTACATCAAATCCAACTTCCACAACAGCCGCCACTACAACTACAACTGCGCCATCTACCACCTCGGCATTTCCAACAACTACAACACCTCATTCAACAACTGGAGTTGCAACTGGCACAACAACAGCTGAGACAACTAAAAGTGCTACATCTACTCCAACTACTACAAAAGAAGCCACCACAAGTACAAATGTGCCATCTACCACCTCTGCACCTTCAACAACAACAAACTCTGCAACAACAATGACAGGAGTTACAACTGGCACAACAAATGCTCAGACTACTAGGGCTACATCAACTCCAACTTCCACATCAGCAGCCACTACAACTACAACTGCGCCATCTACCACCTCGGCATTTCCAACAACTACAACACCTCATTCAACAACTGGAGTTACAACTGGCAAAACAACAGACGCGACAACTATAAGTGCTACATCTACTACAGCTACTACAACAGCAGCCAGCATAAGTACAAATGTGCCATCTACCACATCTGCATCTTCAACAACAACAAACTCTGCTACAACAATGACAGGAGTTACAACTGGTACAACAACAGCTCAGACTACTAGGGCTACATCAAATCCAACTTCCACAACAGCAGCCACTACAACTACAACTGCGCCATCTACCACCTCGGCATTTCCAACAACTACAACACCTCATTCAACAACTGGAGTTGCAACTGGCACAACAACAGCTGAGACAACTAGAAGTGCTACACCTACTCGAACTACTACAACTGTAGCCAGCACAAGTACAAATGTGCCATCTACCACATCTGCATCTCCAACAACAACAAACTCTGCTAAAACAACGACAGGATTTATAAATGGCACAACAACAGCTCAGTCTACTAGGGCTACATCTACTCCAACTACCACAACAGCAGCCACCACAACTACAAATGTGCCATCTACCACATCTGCAACTTCAACAACAACAAACTCTGCTACAACAACGAAAGGAGTTGCAACTGGCACAACAACAGCTCAGTCTACTACATCTGCAAATTCAACTCCATCTACCACAACAGCAGCCACTACAACTACAACTGTGCCATCTACCACCTCGGCATCTCCAACAACTCCAACACGTCATTCAACAACTGGAGTTGCAACCGGCACAACAACAGATGAGACAACAGTTAGTGCTACATCTACTCTATCTTCTACAATAGAAGCCAGCACAAGTACAAATGTGCGATCTACCACATCTGCATCTCCAACAACAACAAACTCTGCTACAATAACGAAAGGAGTTACTACTGGCACAACAACAGCTCAGTCTAATAGGGCTACATCAAATCCAACTACCACAACAGCAGCCACCACAACTACAACTGCGCCAGCTACCACCTCGGCCTCTCCATCAACTCCAACACGTCATTCAACAACTGGAGTTACAACTGGCAAAACAACAGACGAGACAACTATAAGTGCTACATCTACTACAGCTACTACAACAGCAGCCAGCATAAGTACAAATGTACCATCTACCACATCTGCATCTTCAACAACAACAAACTCTGCTACAACAGTGACAGGAGTTACAACTGGCACAACAACAGCTCAGACTACTAGGGCTACATCAAATCCAACTTCCACAACAGCCGCCACTACAACTACAACTGCGCCATCTACCACCTCGGCATTTCCAACAACTACAACACCTCATTCAACAACTGGAGTTGCAACTGGCACAACAACAGCTGAGACAACTAAAAGTGCTACATCAACTCCAACAACTACAAAAGAAGCCACCACAAGGACAAATGTACCATCTACCACATCTGCACCTTCAACAACAACAAACTCTGCTACAACAATGACAGGAGTTACAACTGGCACAACAATAGCTCAGACTACTAGGGCTACATCAAATCCAACTTCCACAACAGCAGCCACTACAACTACAACTGTGCCATCTACCACCTCGGCATTTCCAACATCTACAACACCTCATTCAACAACTGGAGTTGCAACTGGCACAACAACAGCTGAGACAACTATAAGTGCTACATCTACTCCAACTACTACAACAGCAGCCAGCTCAAGTACAAATGTGCCATCTACCACCTCAGCACCTCCATCAACCCCAAAGCCTCATTCAACAACTGGAGTTACAACTGGCACAACAACAGCTGAGACAACTAGAAGTGCTACACCTACTCGAACTACTACAACTGTAGCCAGCACAAGTACAAATGTGCCATCTACCACATCTGCATCTCCAACAACAACAAACTCTGCTAAAACAACGACAGGATTTATAAATGGCACAACAACAGCTCAGTCTACTAGGGCTACATCTACTCCAACTACCACAACAGCAGCCACCACAACTACAAATGTGCCATCTACCACATCTGCAACTTCAACAACAACAAAATCTGCTACAACAATGACAGGAGTTACAACTGGCACAACAATAGCTCAGACTACTAGGGCTACATCAAATCCAACTTCCACAACAGCAGCCACTACAACTACAACTGCGCCATCTACCACCTCGGCATTTCTAACAACTACAACACCTCATTCAACAACTGGAGTTGCAACTGGCACAACAACAGCTGAGACAACTATAAGTGCTACATCTACTCCAACTACTACAACAGCAGCCAGCTCAAGTACAAATGTGCCATCTACCACCTCAGCACCTCCAACAACTCCAAAGTCTCATTCAACAACTGGAGTTACAACTGGCACAACAACAGCTGAGACAACTAGAAGTGCTACACCTACTCGAACTACTACAACTGTAGCCAGCACAAGTACAAATGTGCCATCTACCACATCTGCATCTCCAACAACAACAAACTCTGCTAAAACAACGACAGGATTTATAAATGGCACAACAACAGCTCAGTCTACTAGGGCTACATCTACTCCAACTACCACAACAGCAGCCACCACAACTACAAATGTGCCATCTACCACATCTGCAACTTCAACAACAACAAAATCTGCTACAACAGCGAAAGGAGTTAAAACTGGCACAACAACAGCTCAGTCTACTAGGGCTACATCTACTCCAACTACCACAACAGAAGCCACCACAACTACAAATGTGCCATCTACCACATCTGCAACTTCAACAACAACAAACTCTGCTACAACAATGAAAGGAGTTACAACTGGCACAACAACAGCTCAGTCTACTACATCTGCAAATTCAACTCCATCTACCACAACAGCAGCCACTACAACTACAACTGTGCCATCTACCACCTCGGCATCTCCAACAACTCCAACACGTCATTCAACAACTGGAATTGCAACCATCACAACAACAGATGAGACAACAGTAAGTGCTACATCTACTCTATCTTCTACAATAGAAGCCAGCACAAGTACAAATGTACCATCTACCACATCTGCATCTCCAACAACAACAAACTCTGCTACAATAACGACAGGAGTTACATCTGGCGAAACAACAGCACAGACTACTAGGGCTACATCTACTCCAACTTCCAAAACAGCATCCACTACAACTACAACTGTGCCATCTACCACCTTGGCATCTCCAACAACTCCAACACGTCATTCAACAACTGGAGTTGCAACTGGCACAACAACAGATGAGACAACAATAAGTGCTACATCTACTCCAACTACTACAACAGCAGCAAGCACAAGTACAAATGTGCCACCTACCACATCTGCAACTTCAACAACAACAAAATCAGCTACAACAACGAAAGGAGTTACAACTGGCACAACAACAGCTCAGTCTACTACATCTGCAAATTCAACTCCATCTACCACAACAGCAGCCACTACAACTACAAATGTGCCATCTACCACCTTGGCATCTCCAACAACTCCAACACGTCATTCAACAACTGGAGTTACAACCGGCACAACAACAGATGAGACAACAATAAGTGCTACATCTTCTCTTTCTTCTACAACAGAAGCCAGCACAAGTACAAATGTACCATCTCCCACATCTGCATCTCCAACAACAACAAACTCTGCTACAATAACAACAGGAGTTACATCTGGCAAAACAACAGCACAGACTACTAGGGCTACATCAACTCCAACTTCATCAACAGCAGCCACTACAACTACAACTGTGCCATCTACCACCTCGGCATCTCCAACAACTCCAACACGTCATTCAACAACTGGAGTTGCGACTGGCACAACAGGTGAGACAAGTACAAGGGCTACATCTACTCCAACTACTACAACAGCAGCCAGCTCAAGTACAAATGTGCCATCTACCACCTCAGCACCTCCAACAACTCCAAAGTCTCATTCAACAACTGGAGTTACAACTGGCACAACAACAGCTGAGACAACTAGAAGTGCTACACCTACTCGAACTACTACAACTGTAGCCAGCACAAGTACAAATGTGCCATCTACCACATCTGCATCTCCAACAACAACAAACTCTGCTAAAACAACGACAGGATTTATAAATGGCACAACAACAGCTCAGTCTTACTAGGGCTACATCTACTCCAACTACCACAACAGCAGCCACCACAACTACAAATGTGCCATCTACCACATCTGCAACTTCAACAACAACAAAATCTGCTACAACAGCGAAAGGAGTTAAAACTGGCACAACAACAGCTCAGTCTACTAGGGCTACATCTACTCCAACTACCACAACAGAAGCCACCACAACTACAAATGTGCCATCTACCACATCTGCAACTTCAACAACAACAAACTCTGCTACAACAATGAAAGGAGTTACAACTGGCACAACAACAGCTCAGTCTACTACATCTGCAAATTCAACTCCATCTACCACAACAGCAGCCACTACAACTACAACTGTGCCATCTACCACCTCGGCATCTCCAACAACTCCAACACGTCATTCAACAACTGGAATTGCAACCATCACAACAACAGATGAGACAACAGTAAGTGCTACATCTACTCTATCTTCTACAATAGAAGCCAGCACAAGTACAAATGTACCATCTACCACATCTGCATCTCCAACAACAACAAACTCTGCTACAATAACGACAGGAGTTACATCTGGCGGAACAACAGCACAGACTACTAGGGCTACATCTACTCCAACTTCCAAAACAGCATCCACTACAACTACAACTGTGCCATCTACCACCTTGGCATCTCCAACAACTCCAACACGTCATTCAACAACTGGAGTTGCAACTGGCACAACAACAGATGAGACAACAATAAGTGCTACATCTACTCCAACTACTACAACAGCAGCAAGCACAAGTACAAATGTGCCACCTACCACATCTGCAACTTCAACAACAACAAAATCTGCTACAACAACGAAAGGAGTTACAACTGGCACAACAACAGCTCAGTCTACTACATCTGCAAATTCAACTCCATCTACCACAACAGCAGCCACTACAACTACAAATGTGCCATCTACCACCTTGGCATCTCCAACAACTCCAACACGTCATTCAACAACTGGAGTTACAACCGGCACAACAACAGATGAGACAACAATAAGTGCTACATCTTCTCTTTCTTCTACAACAGAAGCCAGCACAAGTACAAATGTACCATCTCCCACATCTGCATCTCCAACAACAACAAACTCTGCTACAATAACAACAGGAGTTACATCTGGCAAAACAACAGCACAGACTACTAGGGCTACATCAACTCCAACTTCATCAACAGCAGCCACTACAACTACAACTGTGCCATCTACCACCTCGGCATCTCCAACAACTCCAACACGTCATTCAACAACTGGAGTTGCGACTGGCACAACAGGTGAGACAAGTACAAGGGCTACATCTACTCCAACTACTACAACAGCAGCCAGCTCAAGTACAAATGTGCCATCTACCACCTCAGCACCTCCAACAACTCCAAAGTCTCATTCAACAACTGGAGTTACAACTGGCACAACAACAGCTGAGACAACTAGAAGTGCTACACCTACTCGAACTACTACAACTGTAGCCAGCACAAGTACAAATGTGCCATCTACCACATCTGCATCTCCAACAACAACAAACTCTGCTAAAACAACGACAGGATTTATAAATGGCACAACAACAGCTCAGTCTACTAGGGCTACATCTACTCCAACTACCACAACAGCAGCCACCACAACTACAAATGTGCCATCTACCACATCTGCAACTTCAACAACAACAAAATCTGCTACAACAGTGAAAGGAGTTAAAACTGGCACAACAACAGCTCAGTCTACTAGGGCTACATCTACTCCAACTACCACAACAGAAGCCACCACAACTACAAATGTGCCATCTACCACATCTGCAACTTCAACAACAACAAACTCTGCTACAACAATGAAAGGAGTTACAACTGGCACAACAACAGCTCAGTCTACTACATCTGCAAATTCAACTCCATCTACCACAACAGCAGCCACTACAACTACAACTGTGCCATCTACCACCTCGGCATCTCCAACAACTCCAACACGTCATTCAACAACTGGAATTGCAACCATCACAACAACAGATGAGACAACAGTAAGTGCTACATCTACTCTATCTTCTACAATAGAAGCCAGCACAAGTACAAATGTACCATCTACAACATCTGCATCTCCAACAACAACAAACTCTGCTACAATAACGACAGGAGTTACATCTGGCGAAACAACAGCACAGACTACTAGGGCTACATCTACTCCAACTTCCAAAACAGCATCCACTACAACTACAACTGTGCCATCTACCACCTCGGCATCTCCAACAACTCCAACACGTCATTCAACAACTGGAGTTGCAACTGGCACAACAACAGATGAGACAACAATAAGTGCTACATCTACTCCAACTACTACAACAGCAGCAAGCACAAGTACAAATGTGCCACCTACCACATCTGCAACTTCAACAACAACAAAATCTGCTACAACAACGAAAGGAGTTACAACTGGCACAACAACAGCTCAGTCTACTACATCTGCAAATTCAACTCCATCTACCACAACAGCAGCCACTACAACTACAAATGTGCCATCTACCACCTTGGCATCTCCAACAACTCCAACACGTCATTCAACAACTGGAGTTACAACCGGCACAACAACAGATGAGACAACAATAAGTGCTACATCTTCTCTTTCTTCTACAACAGAAGCCAGCACAAGTACAAATGTGCCATCTCCCACATCTGCATCTCCAACAACAACAAACTCTGCTACAATAACAACAGGAGTTACATCTGGCAAAACAACAGCACAGACTACTAGGGCTACATCAACTCCAACTTCATCAACAGCAGCCACTACAACTACAACTGTGCCATCTACCACCTCGGCATCTCCAAAAACTCCAACACGTCATTCAACAACTGGAGTTGCGACTGGCACAACAGGTGAGACAAGTACAAGGGCTACATCTACTCCAACTACTACAACAGAAGACAGGACAAGTACAAATGTGCCATCTACCACATCTGCACTTTCAACGACAACAAACTCTGCTACAACAACGAAAGGAGTTACAACTGGCACCACAAATGATCGGTCTACTACATCTGCAAATTCAACTCCATCTACCACAACAGCAGCCCCCACAACTACAACTGTGCCATCTACCACCTCTGCATCTCCAACAACTCCAACACGTCATTCAACAACTGGAGTTGCAACCGTCACAACAACAGATGAGACAACAGTAAGTGCTACATCTACTCTATCTTCTACAATAGAAGCCAGCACAAGTACAAATGTACCATCTACCACATCTGCATCTCCAACAACAACAAACTCTGCTACAATAACGAAAGGAGTTACAACTGGCACAACAACAACTCAGACTACTAGGGCTACATCAAATCCAACTTCAACAACAACAGCCACCACAACTACAACTGTGCCATCTACCATTTCGGCATCACCAACAACTCAAACAAGTCATTCAACAACTGGAGTCAAAACTGGCACAATAACAGCTGAGACAACAAAACCGGCTACAGCTACTCCAACTACTACAGCTGTAGCCAGCACAAGTACAAATGTGCCATCTACCACATCTGCATCTCCGACAACAACAAACTCTGCTACAACAACGACAGGAGTTCCAACTGGCACAACAAATGCTCAGTCTACTTCATCTGGAAATTCAACTCCATCTACCACAACAGCAGCCCCTACAACAACAACTGTGCCATCTACCACCATGGCCTCTCCAACAACTCCAGCACATCATTCCACAACTGGAGTTGCAACCGGCACAACAACAGATGAGACAACAATAAGTGCTACATCTACTCCAACTACTACAACAGCCAGCACAAGTACAAATGTGCCATCTACCACATCTACATCTCCAACAACAAAAAAATCTGCTACAACAACGACAGTAGTTACATCTGGTCCAACAAATGCACAGACTACTTTGGCTACATCAACTCCAACTTCAAGAACAGCAGCCACTACAACTACAACTGCGCCATCTACCACCTCGGCCTCTCCAACAACTCCAACACGTCATTCAACCACTGGAGTTGCAACTGGCACAAAAACAGCTGAAACAACTATTAGTGCCACACCTACTCCAACTACTACAACAGCAGCCAGCACAAGTACAAATGTGCCATCTACCACATCTACATCTCCAACAAAAACAAACTCTGCTACAACAATGACAGGAGTTAAAACTGGCACAACAACAGCTCAGTCTACTAGGGCCATGTCAAATCCAACTACCACAACAGCAGCCACTACAACTACAATTGCGCCATCTACCACCTTGGCCTCTCCAACAACTCCAACACGTCATTCAACAACTGGAGTCAAAACTGGCACAACAACAGCTGAGACAACTATAAGTGCCACATCTTCTCCAACTACTACAACAGCAGCCAGCACAAGTACAAATGTGCAATCTACCACATCTGCCACATCGACAACAACAAACTCTACCACAACAATGACAGGATTTACAACTAGCACAACAACAGCTCAGACTACAAGGGCTACATCAACTACCACTTCGTCAACAGCCGACACTACAAATTCAACTGCGCCATCTACCACCTCGGAGCCGCCAACAACTCCAACACCTCATTCAACAACTGGAGTAACAACTGGCACAACAACAGCTGAGACAACTATAAGTGCTACATCCACTCCAACTACTACAACAGCAGCCACCAAAACTACTAATTTGCCATCTACCACATCTGCACCTTCAACAACAACAAACTCTGCTGCAATAACGACAGGAGTTACAACTGGCACAACAAATGCTCAGACTGCCAGGGCTACATCAACTCCAACTTCCACAACAACAGCCACTACAACTACAGCTGTGCCATCTCCCACCTTGGCATCTCCAACAACTACGAAACATCAATCAACAACTGGAGGTACAACTGGCACAACAACAGCTGAGACAACAATAAGTTCTACATCTACTCCAACTACTACAACAGAAGCCACTACAAGTACAAATGTGCCATCTACCACATCTGCATCTCCAACAACAACAAACTCTGCTACAACAACGACAGGAGTTACAACTGGCACAACAGGTCAGACTACTAGGGCTAAATCAACGCCATATACCACAACAGCAGCCACTACAACTACAACTGTGCCATCTACCACCTCGGCATCTCCAACAACTCCAACACCTAATTCAACAACTGGAGTTACAACTGGCACAGCAACAGCTGAGACAACAATAAGTGCTACATCTACTCCAACCACTACAACAGAAGCCAGCACAAGTACAAATGTACCATCTTCCACATCTGCACCTTCAACAACAACAAACTCTGCTACAACAACGAGAGAAGTTACAACTGGCACAACAGCTCAGACTACTAGGGCTACATCAACTCCAACTTCCACAACAGCAGCCACTACAACTACAACTGTGCCATCTGACACCTCGGCATCTCCAACAACTCCAACACGTCATTCAACAACTGGAGTTACAAGTGGCACAACAACAGCTGAGACAACAATAAGTGCTACATCTACTCCAACTACTACAACAGAAGCCACTACAAGTACAAATGTGCCATCTACCACATCTGCACTTTCAACGACAACAAACTCTGCTACAACAACGAAAGGAGTTACAACTGGCACCACAACAGCTCCGACTACTACATCTGCAAATTCAACTCCATCTACCACAACAGCAGCCCCCACAACTACAACTGTGCCATCTACCACCTCGGCATCTCCAACAACTACAAAACCTTCATCAACAACTGGAGTTACAACTGGCACAGCAACAGATGAGACAACAATAAGTGCTACATCTACTCCAACTACTACAACAGAAGCCAGCACAAGTACAAATGTACCATCTTCCACATCTGCACCTTCAACAACAACAAACTCTGCTACAACAACGAGAGGAGTTACAACTGGCACAACAACAGCTCAGACTACTAGGGCTACATCAACTCCAACTTCCACAACAGCAGCCACTATAACTACAACTGTGCTATCTACCACCTCAGCATCTCCAACAACTCCAACACGTCATTCAACAACTGGAATTGCAACTGGAACAACAACAGCTGAGACAACTATAAGTGCTACATCTACTCCAACTACTACTACAGCAGCCAGCACAAGTACAAATGTGCAATCTACCACGTCTGCATCTCCAACAACAACAAACTCTGCTACAACAACGACAGGAGTTACAACTGGCACAACAGGTCAGACTACTAGGGCTAAATCAACTCCATCTACCACAACAGCAGTCACTACAACTACAACTGTGCCATCTACCACCTCGGCATCTCCATCAACTCCAACACCTTATTCAACAACTGGAGTTACAACTGGCACAACAACAGATAAGACAACAATAAGTGTTACATCTACTCCAACTACTTCAACAGAAGCCACTACAGGTACAAATGTGCCATCTACCACATCTGTACCTTCAACAACAACAAACTCTGCTACAACAACGACAGGAGTTACAACTGGCACAACAACAGCTCAGACTACTAGGGCTACATCAACTCCAACTTCAACAACAGCAGCCACTACAACTACAACTGTGCCATCGACAACCTCAGCATCTCCAAACCCTGCAAAACCTCATTCAACAACTGAAGCAACAACTTGCACAACAACAGCTGAGACAACTCTAAGTGCTACATCTACTCCAACTACTACAACAGAAGCCACCACAAGTACATATGTGCCATCTACCACATCTGCTCCTTCGACAACAACAAACTCTGCTACAACAACGACACGAGTTACAACTGGCACAACAACAGCTCAGACTACTAGGGCTACATCAACTCCAACTTCCGCAACAACAGCAAACACTACAACTACAACTGTGCCATCTACCACCTCGGCATCTCCAACAACTCCAACACGTCATTCAACAACTGGAGTTACAAGTGGCACAACAACAGCTGAGACAACAATAAGTGCTACATCTACTCCAACTACTACAACAGAAGCCACTACAAGTACAAATGTGCCATCTACCACATCTGCACCTTCAACAACAACAACCTCTGTTACTTCAACAACAGGAGTTACAACTGGCACAACAAATGATCGGTCTACTACATCTGCAAATTCAACTCCATCTACCACAACAGCAGCTCCCACAACTACAACTGTGCCATCTACCACCTCGGCATCTCCAACAACTACAAAACCTCATTCAACAACTGGAGTTACAACTGGCACCACAACAGCTGAGACAAGTACAAGGGCTACATCTATTCCAACTACTACAACAGACGCCACCACAACTACAAATGTGCCATCTACCACATCTGTACCTTCAACAACAACAAACTCTGCTACAAAAATGACAGGAGTACCAACTGGAACAACTACAGCTCAGACTACAAGGGCTACATCAAATCCATCTACCACAACAGCAGCCACCACAACTACAACTGTGCCATCTACCACCTCGGCATCTCCAACATCTACAACACCTCATTCAACAACTGGAGTTACAACTGGCACAGCAACAGATGAGACAACAATAAGTGCTACATCTACTCCAACTACTACAACAGAAGCCAGCACAAGTACAAATGTACCATCTTCCACATCTGCATCTCCAACAACAACAAACTCTGCTACAACAACGAGAGGAGTTACAACTGGCACAACAACAGCTCAGACTTCTAGGGCTACATCAACTCCAACTTCCACAACAGCAGCCACTACAACTACAACTGTGCTATCTACCACCTCAGCATCTCCAACAACTCCAACACGTCATTCAACAACTGGAGTTGCAACTGGCACAACAACAGCTGAGACAACTATAAGTGCTACATCTACTCCAACTACTACAACAGCAGGCAGCACAAGTACAAATGTGCCATCTACCACATCTGCTCCTTCGACAACAACAAACTCTGCTACAACAACGACAGGAGTTACAACTGGCACAACTACAGCTCAAACTACAAGGGCTACATCAACTTCAACTTCCCCACCAGCAGCCACTACATCTACAACTGTGCCATCTACCACCTCGGCATCTCCAACATATCCAACACGTCATTCAACAACTGGAGTCTCAACTGGCACAACAACAGCTGAGACAACTATAAGTGCTACATCTACTCCAACTACTACAACAGCAGGCAGCACAAGTACAAATGTGCCATCTACCACATCTGCTCCTTCGACAACAACAAACTCTGCTACAACAACGACACGAGTTACAACTGGCACAACAACAGCTCAGACTTCTAGGGCTACAGCAACTCCAACTTCCACAACAACAGCAGCCACTACAACTACAACTGTGCCATCTACCACCTCGGAGCCGCCAACAACTCCAACACCTAATTCAACAACTGGAGTTACAACTGGCACAGCAACAGCTGAGACAACAATAAGTGCTACATCTACTCCAACCACTACAACAGAAGCCAGAACAAGTACAAATGTACCATCTACCACATCTGCACCTTCAACAACAACAAACTCTGCTACAACAACGAGAGAAGTTACAACTGGCACAACAGCTCAGACTACTAGGGCTACATCAACTCCAACTTCCACAACAGCAGCCACTACAACTACAACTGTGCCATCTGACACCTCGGCATCTCCAACAACTCCAACACGTCATTCAACAACTGGAGTTACAAGTGGCACAACAACAGCTGAGACAACAATAAGTGCTACATCTACTCCAACTACTACAACAGAAGCCACTACAAGTACAAATGTGCCATCTACCACATCTGCACTTTCAACGACAACAAACTCTGCTACAACAACGAAAGGAGTTACAACTGGCACCACAACAGCTCCGACTACTACATCTGCAAATTCAACTCCATCTACCACAACAGCAGCCCCCACAACTACAACTGTGCCATCTACCACCTCGGCATCTCCAACAACTACAAAAACTTCATCAACAACTGGAGTTACAACTGGCACAGCAACAGATGAGACAACAATAAGTGCTACATCTACTCCAACTACTACAACAGAAGCCAGCACAAGTACAAATGTACCATCTTCCACATCTGCACCTTCAACAACAACAAACTCTGCTACAACAACGAGAGGAGTTACAACTGGCACAACAACAGCTCAGACTACTAGGGCTACATCAACTCCAACTTCCACAACAGCAGCCACTATAACTACAACTGTGCTATCTACCACCTCAGCATCTCCAACAACTCCAACACGTCATTCAACAACTGGAATTGCAACTGGAACAACAACAGCTGAGACAACTATAAGTGCTACATCTACTCCAACTACTACTACAGCAGCCAGCACAAGTACAAATGTGCAATCTACCACATCTGCATCTCCAACAACAACAAACTCTGCTACAACAACGACAGGAGTTACAACTGGCACAACAGGTCAGACTACTAGGGCTAAATCAACTCCATCTACCACAACAGCAGTCACTACAACTACAACTGTGCCATCTACCACCTCGGCATCTCCATCAACTCCAACACCTTATTCAACAACTGGAGTTACAACTGGCACAACAACAGATAAGACAACAATAAGTGTTACATCTACTCCAACTACTACAACAGCAGGCAGCACAAGTACAAATGTGCCATCTACCACATCTGCTCCTTCGACAACAACAAACTCTGCTACAACAACGACACGAGTTACAACTGGCACAACAACAGCTCAGACTACTAGGGCTACATCAACTCCAACTTCCACAACAACAGCAGACACTACAACTACAACTGTGCCATCTACCACCTCGGCATCTCCAACAGCTCCAACACGTCATTCAACAACTGGAGTTACAAGTGGCACAACAACAGCTGAGACAACAGTAAGTGCTACATCTACTCCAACTACTACAACAGAAGCCACTACAAGTACAAATGTGCCATCTACCACATCTGCACCTTCAACAACAACAACCTCTGTTACTTCAACAACAGGAGTTACAACTGGCACAACAAATGATCGGTCTACTACATCTGCAAATTCAACTCCATCTACCACAACAGCAGCTCCCACAACTACAACTGTGCCATCTACCACCTCGGCATCTCCAACAACTACAAAACCTCATTCAACAACTGGAGTTACAACTGGCACCACAACAGCTGAGACAAGTACAAGGGCTACATCTATTCCAACTACTACAACAGACGCCACCACAACTACAAATGTGCCATCTACCACATCTGTACCTTCAACAACAACAAACTCTGCTACAAAAATGACAGGAGTACCAACTGGAACAACTACAGCTCAGACTACCAGGGCTACATCAAATCCATCTACCACAACAGCAGCCACCACAACTACAACTGTGCCATCTACCACCTCGGCATCTCCAACATCTACAACACCTCATTCAACAACTGGAGTTACAACTGGCACAGCAACAGATGAGACAACAATAAGTGCTACATCTACTCCAACTACTACAACAGAAGCCAGCACAAGTACAAATGTACCATCTTCCACATCTGCATCTCCAACAACAACAAACTCTGCTACAACAACGAGAGGAGTTACAACTGGCACAACAACAGCTCAGACTACTAGGGCTACATCAACTCCAACTTCCACAACAGCAGCCACTACAACTACAACTGTGCTATCTACCACCTCAGCATCTCCAACAACTCCAACACGTCATTCAACAACTGGAGTCAAAACTGGCACAACAACAGCTGAGACAACTATAAGTGCTACATCTACTCCAACTACTACAACAGCAGCCAGCACAAGTACAAATGTGCCATCTACCACATCTGCATCTCCAACAACAACAAACTCTGCTACAACAACGACAGGAGTTACAACTGGCACAACTACAGCTCAAACTACAAGGGCTACATCAACTTCAACTTCCCCACCAGCAGCCACTACATCTACAACTGTGCCATCTACCACCTCGGCATCTCCAACATATCCAACACGTCATTCAACAACTGGAGTCTCAACTAGCACAACAACAGCTGAGACAACTATAAGTGCTACATCTACTCCAACTACTACAACAGAAGCCACCACAAGTACAAATGTGCCATCTACCACATCTGCTCCTTCAACAACAACAAACTCTGCTACAACAACGACACGAGTTACAACTGGCACAACAACAGCTCAGACTTCTAGGGCTACAGCAACTCCAACTTCCACAACAACAGCAGCCACTACAACTACAACTGTGCCATCTACCACCTCGGCATCTCCAACAACTCCAACACCTCATTCAACAACTGGAGTTACAACTGGCACAGCAACAGCTGAGACAACATTAAGTGCTACATCTACTCCAACTACTACAACAGAAGCCAGCACAAGTTCAAATGTACCATCTTCCACATCTGCACCTTCAACAACATCAACCTCTGTTACTTCAACAACAGGAGTTACAACTGGCACAACAACAGCTCAGACTACTAGGGCTACATCAACTCCAACTTCCACAACAGCAGCCACTACAACAACAACTGTGCCATCTACCACCATGGCCTCTCCAACAACTCCAGCACATCATTCCACAACTGGAGTTGCAACCGGCACAACAACAGATGAGACAACAATAAGTGCTACATCTACTCCAACTACTACAACAGCCAGCACAAGTACAAATGTGCCATCTACCACATCTACATCTTCAACAACAACAAAATCTGCTACAACAACGACAGTAGTTACATCTGGTCCAACAAATTCACAGACTACTTTGGCTACATCAACTCCAACTTCAACAACAGCAGCCACTACAACTACAACTGCGCCATCTACCACCTCGGCCTCTCCAACAACTCCAACATGTCATTCAACAACTGGAGTTGCAACTGGCACAAAAACAGCTGAAACAACTATTAGTGCCACATCTACTCCAACTACTACAACAGCAGCCAGCAGGAGTACAAATGTGCCATCTACCACATCTACATCTCCAACAAAAACAAACTCTGCTACAACAATGACAGGAGTTAAAACTGGCACAACAACAGCTCAGTCTACTAGGGCCATGTCAAATCCAACTACCACAACAGCAGCCACTACAACTACAACTGCGCCATCTACCACCTTGGCCTCTCCAACAACTCCAACACGTCATTCAACAACTGGAGTCAAAACTGGCACAACAACAGCTGAGACAAGTATAAGTGCCACATCTTCTCCAACTACTACAACAGCAGCCAGCACAAGTACAAATGTGCAATCTACCACATCTGCCACATCGACAACAACAAACTCTGCTACAACAATGACAGGATTTACAACTAGCACAACAACAGCTCAGACTACAAGGGCTACATCAACTACCACTTCGTCAACAGCAGACACTACAAATTCAACTGCGCCATCTACCACCTCGGAGCCTCCAACAACTACAAAACATCAATCAATAACTGGAGGTACAACTGGCACAACAACAGCTGAGACAACAATAAGTTCTACATCTACTCCAACTACTACAACAGAAGCCACTACAAGTACAAATGTGCCATCTACCACATCTGCATCTCCAACAACAACAAACTCTGCTACAACAACGACAGGAGTTACAACTGGCACAACAGGTCAGACTACTAGGGCTAAATCAACTCCATCTACCACAACAGCAGCCACTACAACTACAACTGTGCCATCTACCACCTCGGCATCTCCAACAACTCCAACACCTCATTCAACAACTGGAGTTACAACTGGCACAGCAACAGCTGAGACAACAATAAGTGCTACATCTACTCCAACCACTACAACAGAAGCCAGCACAAGTAAAAATGTACCATCTTCCACATCTGCACCTTCAACAACAACAAACTCTGCTACAACAACGAGAGAAGTTACAACTGGCACAACAGCTCAGACTACTAGGGCCACATCAACTCCAACTTCCACAACAGCAGCCACTACAACTACAACTGTGCCATCTGACATCTCGGCATCTCCAACAACTCCAACACGTCATTCAACATCTGGAGTTACAAGTGGCACAACAACAGCTGAGACAACAATAAGTGCTACATCTACTCCAACTACTACAACAGAAGCCACTACAAGTACATATGTGCCATCTACCACATCTGCATCTCAAACAACAACAAACTCTGCTACAACAACGACAGGAGTTACAACTGGCACAACAGGTCAGACTACTAGGGCTAAATCAACTCCATGTACCACAACAGCAGTCACTACAACTACAACTGTGCCATCAACAACCTCGGCATCTCCATCAACTCCAACACCTTATTCAACAACTGGAGTTACAACTGGCACAACAACAGATAAGACAACAATAAGTGTTACATCTACTCCAACTACTTCAACAGAAGCCACTACAAGTACAAATGTGCCATCTACCACATCTGCACCTTCAACAACAACAAACTCTGCTACAACAACGACAGGAGTTACAACTGGCACAACAACAGCTCAGACTACTAGGGCTACATCAACTCCAACTTCAACAACAGCAGCCACTACAACTACAACTGTGCCATCTACCACTTCAGCATCTCCAAACCCTGCAAAACCTCATTCAACAACTGAAGCAACAACTGGCACAACAACAGCTGAAAAAACTTTAAGTGCTACATCTTCTCCAACTACTACAACAGACGCCACCACAAGTACATATGTGCCATCTACCACATCTGCTCCTTCAACAACAACAAACTCTGCTACAACAACGACACGAGTTACAACTGGCACAACAACAGCTCAGACTTCTAGGGCTACATCAACTCCAACTTCCACAACAACAGCAGCCACTACAAGTACAACTGTGCCATCTACCACCTCGGCATCTCCAACAACTCCAACACGTCATTCAACAACTGGAGTTACAAGTGGCACAACAACAGCTGAGACAACAATAAGTGCTACATCTACTCCAACTACTACAACAGAAGCCACTACAAGTACAAATGTGCCATCTACCACATCTGCACCTTCAACAACAACAACCTCTGTTACTTCAACAACAGGAGTTACAACTGGCACAACAAATGCTCGGTCTACTACATCTGCAAATTCAACTCCATCTACCACAACAGGAGCTCCCACAACTACAACTGTGCCATCTACCACCTCGGCATCTCCAACAACTACAACACCTCATTCAACAACTGGAGTTACAACTGGCACAGCAACAGATGAGACAACAATACGTGCTACATCTACTCCAACTACTACAACAGAAGCCAGCACAAGTACAAATGTACCATCTTCCACATCTGCACCTTCAACAACAACAAACTCTGCTACAACAACGAGAGGAGTTACAACTGGCACAACAACAGCTCAGACTACTAGGGCTACATCAACTCCAACTTCCACAACAGCAGCCACTATAACTACAACTGTGCTATCTACCACCTCAGCATCTCCAACAACTACAACACCTCATTCAACAACTGGAATTGCAACTGGAACAACAACAGCTGAGACAACTATAAGTGCTACATCTACTCCAACTACTACTACAGCAGCCAGCACAAGTACAAATGTGCAATCTACCACATCTGCATCTCCAACAACAACAAACTCTGCTACAACAACGAGAGGAGTTACAACTGGCACAACAGGTCAGACTACTAGGGCTAAATCAACTCCATCTACCACAACAGCAGTCACTACAACTACAACTGTGCCATCAACAACCTCGGCATCTCCATCAACTCCAACACCTTATTCAACAACTGGAGTTACAACTGGCACAACAACAGATAAGACAACAATAAGTGTTACGTCTACTCCAACTACTTCAACAGAAGCCACTACAAGTACAAATGTGCCATCTACCACATCTGCACCTTCAACAACAACAAACTCTGCTACAACAACGACAGGAGTTACAACTGGCACAACAACAGCTCAGACTACTAGGGCTACATCAACTCCAACTTCCACAACAGCAGCCACTACAACTACAACTGTGCCATCTGACATCTCGGCATCTCCAACAACTCCAACACGTCATTCAACATCTGGAGTTACAAGTGGCACAACAACAGCTGAGACAACAATAAGTGCTACATCTACTCCAACTACTACAACAGAAGCCACTACAAGTACATATGTGCCATCTACCACATCTGCATCTCCAACAACAACAAACTCTGCTACAACAACGACAGGAGTTACAACTGGCACAACAGGTCAGACTACTAGGGCTAAATCAACTCCATCTACCACAACAGCAGTCACTACAACTACAACTGTGCCATCAACAACCTCGGCATCTCCATCAACTCCAACACCTTATTCAACAACTGGAGTTACAACTGGCACAACAACAGATAAGACAACAATAAGTGTTACATCCACTCCAACTACTTCAACAGAAGCCACTACAAGTACAAATGTGCCATCTACCACATCTGCACCTTCAACAACAACAAACTCTGCTACAACAACGACAGGAGTTACAACTGGCACAACAACAGCTCAGACTACTAGGGCTACATCAACTCCAACTTCCACAACAGCAGCCACTACAACTACAACTGTGCCATCTACCACTTCAGCATCTCCAAACCCTGCAAAACCTCATTCAACAACTGAAGCAACAACTGGCACAACAACAGCTGAAAAAACTTTAAGTGCTACATCTACTCCAACTACTACAACAGACGCCACCACAAGTACATATGTGCCATCTACCACATCTGCTCCTTCAACAACAACAAACTCTGCTACAACAACGACACGAGTTACAACTGGCACAACAACAGCTCAGACTTCTAGGGCTACATCAACTCCAACTTCCACAACAACAGCAGCCACTACAGCTACAACTGTGCTATCTACCACCTCGGCATCTCCAACAACTCCAACACGTCATTCAACAACTGGAGTTACAAGTGGCACAACAACAGCTGAGACAACAATAAGTGCTACATCTACTCCAACTACTACAACAGAAGCCACTACAAGTACAAATGTGCCATCTACCACATCTGCACCTTCAACAACAACAACCTCTGTTACTTCAACAACAGGAGTTACAACTGGCACAACAAATGATCGGTCTACTACATCTGCAAATTCAACTCCATCTACCACAACAGGAGCTCCCACAACTACAACTGTGCCATCTACCACCTCGGCATCTCCAACAACTACAACACCTCATTCAACAACTGGAGTTACAACTGGCACAGCAACAGATGAGACAACAATACGTGCTACATCTACTCCAACTACTACAACAGAAGCCAGCACAAGTACAAATGTACCATCTTCCACATCTGCACCTTCAACAACAACAAACTCTGCTACAACAACGAGAGGAGTTACAACTGGCACAACAACAGCTCAGACTACTAGGGCTACATCAACTCCAACTTCCACAACAGCAGCCACTATAACTACAACTGTGCTATCTACCACCTCAGCATCTCCAACAACTACAAAACCTCATTCAATAACTGGAGTTACAACTGGCACCACAACAGCTGAGACAAGTACAAGGGCTACATCTATTCCAACTACTACAACAGACGCCACCACAACTACAAATGTGCCATCTACCACATCTGTACCTTCAACGACAACAAACTCTGCTACAACAATGACAGGAGTACCAACTGGAACAACTACAGCTCAGACTACCAGGGCTACATCAAATCCATCTACCACAACAGCAGCCACCACAACTACAACTGTGCCATCTACCACCTCGGCATCTCCAACATCTACAACACCTCATTCAACAACTGGAGTTACAACTGGCACAACAACAGATAAGACAACAATAAGTGTTACATCTACTCCAACTACTACAACAGAAGCCAGCACAAGTACAAATGTGCCATCTTCCACATCTGCATCTCCAACAACAACAAACTCTGCTACAACAACGACAGGAGTTACAACTGGCACAACAGGTCAGACTACTAGGGCTAAATCAACTCCATCTACCACAACAGCAGTCACTACAACTACAACTGTGCCATCAACAACCTCGGCATCTCCATCAACTCCAACACCTTATTCAACAACTGGAGTTACAACTGGCACAACAACAGATAAGACAACAATAAGTGTTACGTTTACTCCAACTACTTCAACAGAAGCCACTACAAGTACAAATGTGCCATCTACCACATCTGCACCTTCAACAACAACAAACTCTGCTACAACAACGACACGAGTTACAACTGGCACAACAACAGCTCAGACTACTAGGGCTACATCAACTCCAACTTCAACAACAGCAGCCACTACAACTACAACTGTGCCATCTACCACTTCAGCATCTCCAAACCCTGCAAAACCTCATTCAACAACTGAAGCAACAACTGGCACAACAACAGCTGAAAAAACTTTAAGTGCTACATCTACTCCAACTACTACAACAGAAGCCAGCACAAGTACAAATGTGCCATCTACCACATCTGCTCCTTCAACAACAACAAACTCTGCTACAACAACGACACGAGTTACAACTGGCACAACAACAGCTCAGACTTCTAGGGCTACAGCAACTCCAGCTTCCACGACAACAGCAGCCACTACAACTACAACTGTGCCATCTACCACCTCGGCATCTCCAACAACTCCAACACCTCATTCAACAACTGGAGTTACAAGTGGCACAGCAACAGCTGAGACAACAATAAGTGCTACATCTAATCCAACTACCACAACAGCAGCCACCACAACTACAAATGTGCCATCTACCACATCTGCACATTCAACAACAACATACTCTGCTGCAATAACGACAGGAGTTACAACTGGCACAACAAATGCTCAGACTGCTAGGGCCACATCAACTCCAACTTCCACAACAACAGCCACTACAACTACAGCTGTGCCATCTCCCACCTTGGCATCTCCAACAACTACAAAACATCAATCAACAACTGGAGGTACAACTGGCACAACATCAGCTGATACAACAATAAGTTCTACATCTACTCCAACTACTACAACAGCAGCCAGCACAAGTACAAATGTGCCATCTAACACATCAGCATCTCCAATAACAACAAACTCTGCTACAACAACGACAGGGTTTACAACTGGCACAACAGGTCAGACTACTAGGGCTACATCAACTCCATCTACCACAACAGCAGTCACTACAACTACAACTGTGCCATCTACCACCTCGGCATCTCCATCAACTCCAACACCTTATTCAACAACTGGAGTTACAACTGGCACAACAACAGATAAGACAACAATAAGTGTTACATCTACTCCAACTACTTCAACAGAAGCCACTACAAGTACAAATGTGCCATCTACCTCATCTGCACCTTCAACAACAACAAACTCTGCTACAACAACGACAGGAGTTACAACTGGCACAACAACAGCTCAGACTACTAGGGCTACATCAACTCCAACTTCAACAACAGCAGCCACTACAACTGTGCCATCTACCACTTCAGCATCTCCAAACCCTGCAAAACCTCATTCAACAACTGAAGCAACAACTGGCACAACAACAGCTGAAAAAACTATAAGTGCTACATATACTCCAACTACTACAACAGAAGCCATCACAAGTACATATGTGCCATCTACCACATCTGCTCCTTCAACAACAACAAACTCTGCTACAACAACGACACGAGTTACAACTGGCACAACAACAGCTCAGACTTCTAGGGCTACATCAACTCCAACTTCCACAACAACAGCAGCCACTACAAGTACAACTGTGCCATCTACCACCTCGGCATCTCCAACAACTCCAACACGTCATTCAACAACTGGAGTTACAAGTGGCACAACAACAGCTGAGACAACAATAAGTGCTACATCTACTCCAACTACTACAACAGAAGCCACTACAAGTACAAATGTGCCATCTACCACATCTGCACCTTCAACAACAACAACCTCTGTTACTTCAACAACAGGAGTTACAACTGGCACAACAAATGATCGGTCTACTACATCTGCAAATTCAACTCCATCTACCACAACAGCAGCTCCTACAACTACAACTGTGCCATCTACCACCTCGGCATCTCCAACAACTACAAAACCTTCATCAACAACTGGAGTTACAACTGGCACAACAACAGCTGAGACAAGTACAAGGGCTACATCTATTCCAACTACTACAACAGACGCCACCACAATTACAAATGTGCCATCTACCACATCTGTACCTTCAACAACAACAAACTCTGCTACAACAATGACAGGAGTAACAACTGGAACAACTACAGCTCAGACTACCAGGGCTACATCAAATCCATCTACCACAACAGCAGCCACCACAACTACAACTGTGCCATCTACCGCCTCGGCATCTCCAACAACTACAACACCTCATTCAACAACTGGAGTTACAACTGGCACAGCAACAGATGAGACAACAATAAGTGCTACATCTACTCCAACTACTACAACAGCAGCCAGCACAAGTACAAATGTGCCATCTACCACATCTGCATCTCCAACAACAACAAACTCTGCTACAACAACGACAGGAGTTACAACTGGCACAACAAATGCTCGGTCTACTACATCTGCAAATTCCACTCCAGCTACCACAACAGCAGCTCCCACATCTACAACTGTGCCATCTGACACCTCTGCATCTCCAACAGCTACAAAACCTTTATCGACAACTGGAGTTAGTACTGACACCACAACAGCTTATACAACAATAAGTGCTACATCTAATCCAACTACCACAACAGCAGCCACCACAACTACAAATGTGCCATCTACCACATCTGCACATTCAACAACAACATACTCTGCTGCAATAACGACAGGAGTTACAACTGGCACAACAAATGCTCAGACTGCTAGGGCTACATCAACTCCAACTTCCACAACAACAGCCACTACAACTACAGCTGTGCCATCTCCCACCTTGGCATCTCCAACAACTACAAAACATCAATCAACAACTGGAGGTACAACTGGCACAACATCAGCTGAGACAACAATAAGTTCTACATCTACTCCAACTACTACAACAGCAGCCAGCACAAGTACAAATGTGCCATCTAACACATCAGCATCTCCAATAACAACAAACTCTGCTACAACAACGACAGGGTTTACAACTGGCACAACAGGTCAGACTACTAGGGCTAAATCAACTCCATCTACCACAACAGCAGTCACTACAACTACAACTGTGCCATCTACCACCTCGGCATCTCCATCAACTCCAACACCTTATTCAACAACTGGAGTTACAACTGGCACAACAACAGATAAGACAACAATAAGTGTGACATCTACTCCAACTACTTCAACAGAAGCCACTACAAGTACAAATGTGCCATCTACCACATCTGCACCTTCAACAACAACAAACTCTGCTACAACAACGACAGGAGTTACAACTGGCACAACAACAGCTCAGACTACTAGGGCTACATCAACTCCAACTTCAACAACAGCAGCCACTACAACTACAACTGTGCCATCTACCACTTCAGCATCTCCAAACCCTGCAAAACCTCATTCAACAACTGAAGCAACAACTGGCACAACAACAGCTGAAAAAACTATAAGTGCTACATCTACTCCAACTACTACAACAGAAGCTATCACAGGTACATATGTGCCATCTACCACATCTGCTCCTTCAACAACAACAAACTCTGCTACAACAACGACACGAGTTACAACTGGCACAACAACAGCTCAGACTTCTAGGGCTACATCAACTCCAACTTCCACAACAACAGCAGCCACTACAAGTACAACTGTGCCATCTACCACCTCGGCATCTCCAACAACTCCAACACGTCATTCAACAACTGGAGTTACAAGTGGCACAACAACAGCTGAGACAACAATAAGTGCTACATCTACTCCAACTACTACAACAGAAGCCACTACAAGTACAAATGTGCCATCTACCACATCTGCACCTTCAACAACAACAACCTCTGTTACTTCAACAACAGGAGTTACAACTGGCACAACAAATGATCGGTCTACTACATCTGCAAATTCAACTCCATCTACCACAACAGCAGCTCCCACAACTACAACTGTGCCATCTACCACCTCGGCATCTCCAACAACTCCAAAACCTTCATCAACAACTGGAGTTACAACTGGCACAACAACAGCTGAGACAAGTACAAGGGCTACATCTATTCCAACTACTACAACAGACGCCACCACAATTACAAATGTGCCATCTACCACATCTGTACCTTCAACAACAACAAACTCTGCTACAACAATGACAGGAGTAACAACTGGAACAACTACAGCTCAGACTACCAGGGCTACATCAAATCCATCTACCACAACTGCAGCCACCACAACTACAACTGTGCCATCTACCGCCTCGGCATCTCCAACAACTACAACACCTCATTCAACAACTGGAGTTACAACTGGCACAGCAACAGATGAGACAACAATAAGTGCTACATCTTCTCCAACTACTACAACAGAAGCCAGCACAAGTACAAATGTACCATCTTCCACATCTGCACCTTCAACAACAACAAACTCTGCTACAACAACGACAGGAGTTACAACTGGCACAACAACAGCTCAGACTACTAGGGCTACAGCAACTCCAACTTCCAGAACAGCAGCCACTATAACTACAATTGTGCTATCTACCACCTCAGCATCTCCAACAACTCCAACACGTCATTCAACAACTGGAGTTACAACTGGCACAACAACACAACAACTGCAGGAGTTTTAACTGGCACAACAACAGCTCATTCTACTAGGGCTACATCAACTCCAACTTCCACAACAGCAGCCACTACAACTACAACTGTGCCATCTACCACATTGTCATCTCCAACAAAAACAACCTATTCTTCAATAGCGAGAGGAGTTACTGCTGGCACAACAACAGTTTTGACTGTCACATCTACATCAATTCCAACTTCCACGACAGCCCTCACTACAACTACATCTGTGCAATTTAACGCATCTGCATCTCCTACAAAAACAACCTCTGCTACAACCACAACTAGAGTAACTATTGGCACATCAACTGTTCAGTCTATGATATCTGCCACTTCAAGGCCAACTATCGCACCAGCTGCTGAAACAATTACAACTGTGCCATCTACCACATCTGCATATCCAACAACCACAGTGCCTTCCCCAAAAACATCAAACTCTGCTTTGACGACAACTGGAGTAAAACTTGGGACAACAAAAGCTCAGGCTGTCATATCTGCTACTGTTAGACCAACTACCACAACAGCAGCGAAAACAATTACATTTCTACTATCTACCACATCTGTATCTCCAAGAACAACTGTCCTTTTCCCAACATCTGCATATTCTGCTCTGACAACAGCTGGACTTCCAACTGGTACAACAACTGCTCAGACTGCCACATCTGCTCCTTCAACTCCAACTACTACAAAAACAACAGAAACGACCACAACTGTGCCTATTACCACAGCTGTATCTCTAACCACTGAATTAGGTTTCCAAACTTCTATGTCCCAAATTGCCACAAGACCACTCACAATCACATCCCAATCACTATCTTCGCATGAACCAACTTCCCCATTATTTCCAAGTACCACGTTAACCACAGAAAGAAAAAGCCTCCAAAGAAAATGTCCTGTTGTAAATTTAGTGACCTCCATGCCAAGCAATGTTGTTCAAACAACTGGAAACCCTTCTCCCAGTACAACTGCACCGCCAACAGTTGTTCCTCAATCAACAAGTACTCCTGCCCGGATCACCAGAAAACCTATGCTAAGAAAAAAATGCCCTTCAATGAAATCAGAAGAGCCTACTGCTCCACCCTTTACTTCCTCTATGGCAACAAGTTCTCATATCATGACAGGATCTGCAGCAGTCACAACAATATCTGGACTGAAATCAAAGTGCCATAACCCCCCAACTCAAACAACAATAACTGGTACGCCAAAAACAACAACCAATGCTCCACCCAATACTTCCTCAGTGGCAACAAGGTCTGACCTTGTGACAGGATCTGCAGTGCCCATAGCCACAGCAATAACTGGACTGAAAACAAAATGTCCTGTTTTGAGAACAACTACTTCTACATCACCACCTGCTGCTTTTTCAACACCTGTCCTCCAAACTGCTGTGCCACTCACGGCACTAACTTCTACAACATTATTCCCAAAACCAACAACTACCCCAATGATGATAACTGCTAGCCCATATACTTCTATGATTTCAATGACACCCAACCCAATGGCAGCCTTTCCTTCAAAATCAACCACAACTCCCCAAGTGACAACACCTGTGACTAAGACCACGTCTGCTCCAACTACAGGTATCTCTTCAACCACTGCTCCAACATCAATTACAACCACTGCACCTCCAACAACTCCTGCTCCAACAACATACGCTGCAACTACATCTACATCTACCACAACCATATCACCAAAATCAACAACAGAGACCCCATCAACAGTGGTCTCTGCCCCAACAACTGCTGTTTTAACATCTACAAAATCTAACCTGAAGACAACAGCCCTTGCCCCAAGTACAATGACCAGCACCGCAACTGTTTCCTTTATGACAAATTCAACAGCTCCATACACAAATACAGCCAGTTCCAGACCAATCTCAATAGTTTCCACTACAACCCCCACCGATACAAATACAACAATTACAGATGATGCTCACTATGCTAGTCAAAAACTTATCCATCTGCTGCTTGGATTCCTCTTATTTTTCCTTATTTAGAGAATAGAAACAACATGAACCAGTTAAACTTTCAGAGAGGTAATAAAAGTGTACTTTAGATTTTTTCTAAATGATCATAGAAAGTCTATATGGCCATTAAGAAAGATGGTAGTGATTTTTGAAAGAAGCTAAGATGAGATAGGGGGTGCAATGTAGTAGACATGTTTATAATTAAGGCAACAATACTTGATCCCTGGTGTTCTTAATGTAAAAAAGAGAATAAATGCTTGAAGTAACTTATTAATGTCTTTTCTGTTGTCTTATAAAATAATTCACATTATTACTTATCTCTAAATATGTATTTATTCTTACAATTAGCATTTGTCCATGACTGTATTATTAACTTTATTTATCCTATAAATGTTGGTGTTTTATTTGCTGCACTGTATTACATATGATATCACCTGTTTAATAAAGCATTCCCGATTCAAAGATTTCATCAATTTCACTATAAGTGTTTTGTATTTGTTTGTCAAAATGTCTGTTTTTCTTATTGTTTGTGTGTTTGTTTGCTGTTGTAATGAAGGGGAGGGTAGTTTTTGAGTGACCCTAAATTGAATAGACCATTCAAATCTTAAACACATTACAACAAACCCCAAAATATACAACAAATTGGACAACATGTGATATTACAAAAACACAAAGAATTAAGAGACACAACAACAAAGAAGAAAGCACAACTAATAAAAACAGAAAATAAAGCAGCACAAAATAAATTAAAAAATTGAAGTTTGAAATTACAAAAAGAAAAAAATGTTAACACGACATTAATGCAAACACATCTGGTAGCAAATCACAAAAAATATAAGTGAAAAAAGACAACAAATCACAGCCACTGGATTCAAAATGACATCATATCAAAAAATGCAAAACACAAGGGGGAAACGGTAAAAAGAAAAAAGAAGAAAAAAAAGAAATGTAACAAATACAGAAAAACACCAACAACAAAGCAAACCCCAGTTTATCTTTAGGCTGTATTTACTGCAATGATTTTCAAATCATTGTACTCTGTCTTTAGTCTTTTTCACACAATGCTCTTACTTATTTGGAACTGACCCTTTGTCAAGCTCTGCCTTTTACAGGACGTGGTTAGGCAAGCCCCTGCAATGACACATCCATGTTAGCAGTGCCTATTTTCCCAATCAGAACTATGACACACAACAGCAGTTTGAATTTGACATTAAAGAGCTCTGATGAAAGGTCTTTGAAGAAGCAGTCATGACAACAAAAGGCCTCCTTGTTTGTGGAAATGGGCTCATAGTTCAATCATCTGTTCCACCAGGTAACTTATGATCTGTCCTGCTACTCATTTTCCACAACAGTTTTTCATCCCACTTTCTACTTGTGACTCAATCTGCAAGTTCTTTCTCTTAGTACTCTGGTTCATAAAGTCATCCTCTTGTACCCATGATTCTTGGTATATTGTTCGTCATTTGAGTTAAAAATGTTCATTTTACTTCAGGTTTATTGTAGTTTGTGTTTGTGTTTGTTGTGTTTGTCATCTTCTGATGACCTGACCAGCTGATGGTGGAGGGATACATAAACCCTACGTCACAACATACAAAAGTTCTAAATACAGGTGCTCAGACAAGGAAAAGTTAAAAACTGGAAAGAATTATGCTGTGGCATCCAATTGAGCCAACTGGGTTTCTCTTCTGTGTGAGTGCAATGTTTGAGTATCAAGTGATGTTGATGTGTTTTTATTTACTTATTTTCAACAGTGTCAGTGTTAATATTGAATTTTGTTGCTATATATTGCCTAGCATCTGCACCTAGCAATCTCCCTATATGGACAAAGCTTACAAGTTGTTTTAGCAGCAGTTACAGTACTAGTGCCATAGACCTCAAGAAATCCCATCTAAAAAAACAACAACAAACTATCCCTTTAAAAACATGTTTGGAAAATAAAGTAGTATTGAAGTGTTAAAACGTAGTGGTTGATTTGTTATTTGTTTTTTTTGTTTGTTTGTTTTTTTGTTTATTTGCCATTTTTCTTTCTTGCTGAGAGACTATAGTACTCATGGCCAACATAACATGCTATAATTCATTAAAAAGTATGGGCATGGTTGCTGATCCGATAATTTTTCAGTGGGAAAAAAAAGATGATTGTCTAAAGTGCCATAGAAAAGACTGAACACTACTTGTTTACAGCCTTTAAACTCATCCCACACCTGTAGAAAGCAGCAAAGTAAAAATATATCACCATGGACACCCACACAACAATGAGTGTAATTTCTTCTTTGGAATATTGGTGCACCCCAGTGACCAGCCAATTTTATGAGTCACTGTGGATGGCTTCATTTCATTTTCTTGATCCCTAAATGGCTCTGTTCTAATGAAGAGGTGCCACCATGTGGACTAAAAAAAAAAAAAATTACATGAAAAATTAATTCACATGCCAAAAAAGCCCCCTTGTCCATTCAAAAGGTTGAAAGAAACCTAGGAATCTGTTGCTTTTCTGTACATGCAGCATATCAATCATAAAACAGAAACTGCTTTACTTTATTTCGGCACAACATTTGGTATCATTGGTTGGTCTACATTAAATGATCATTCCTCAAAAGGAATGACGTGATCTCTTGAGGAGGCAATTCACTTTTTTCTGTATTTGCAACTCAGATAGTGACTTTCAAACCTAAGCTGCAGAACTTGAAAAATGTTTTTAACAGAGGCAATATAAACATGAATTGGTGACATAAGCAAGCAGCCACTTTGAAAATGTATCACAAGTAGTGTATCAAAACAGAGTATGACCTCAATCAGCTGAATCTAGAATAAATTATCTTGTGCAATATTCACATCTTGGCAGGAGTTTGCAATCAATAATTCTTGAACACTGGCACACAGTTCACACTAATAGTAGTAATTGTGGTGATTATTACCAACATGTAATAAATACAAATTTAATGTGCATTTAAAAATATATGGAAGGATAATAAGCAAATGGTAACACAAAAGTGAATAAACAAAGACAGCCGTTAAAGGAAAATAACAATTATTTCATTTACATGCCCAAAAAGCAGCTGAAAAAGCACAAACTAATACTCCTTCCACATTAAGTATCATAAGTCAATTATTCAGCATGTGCATTGATATGTAAGTAAACAATAATTATTCTTTATCATTATCAAAAATAATCAGTGATCATCTTCCAACGATCTTTGTGAATTATAAATTGATATACAAACCTTAATAAAATTTTAAAATTTCACACTGAAATATTTGTTTTTATCAAAAATGCACATTAGACCTTTTTGAAATCATGTTGACAAAGAATAACTTTAAAAATAAATACACTCAACATCAGGTGCAAGTAAGACACCTTATGCTGAGGTCACAGTATGTGTTTTATGCAGGATTGGAGATCTACAAGAATTGGGACAATTATTTTTTTCATCTCATGTAGTGTTCCAGAGTGATGACAATAAAAGACCTCTGTTGGACACGTCAATACTTCACAACAGAAAATTTTGCAGGTTTGATTTTTTTGTCCTGCCTCTTATGATTTCTTCCCTCTTGTCAGAGACATTAACCAATGAGAGCCCTGGGAGTGCTGAATTTGCAGCAATAGCAAGTGTAAACACACTGAGGTTGATGCCTTGAGAAATATATGAAGCTGAAGAAGTCAAGGAAAGCTCTGAAAACAACATCCCTGCCTTTGAGATATGTTGCAGAAGAGAAATGTGGAAGAAAAACAGCAAAGGAACCTTAGCACATTTAGTGACTGCCTACATTTATTGTCAAACTAATGTCCTATGAATAGGTAATTGGTTTTGAATTTTCTTCAATAACTTTTTTTCACAACAGTCATATCAATGTCATCAGAATCTGTTTTGGTCCTACATTTTAAGACAGTTTCAGTTATTTCTCTCTCCTCTACTGCAGTAATAAACAGTAAACTCAGATTTTGATCGGTGAAAAATGACTATATTCATCAGATTTTCCTGCATCTGGGATTTTTCTGTGCATAGGTAGGTGATTATGGTTCTATATGCAAGTTAAAGTTCACGACATGAAAATTTATATATTTAGCTTGAATATCCATTACTTTTAACATATTAGAGGACATTGAATTTGACGTCTAGTCAGAATGGAAAGGGATGTGATGCCACCAAATGGTCAATAAGATGGGGGCCAGTGGTGACTGGGCTGTGTCTGTGCACTTGCCATGTTCCTCGTGCAGGCAGTCTAGATGTGTTTCCAGGCTGTGGTTCATTTCCCACGTGTTCCCTTAGTCTCTCACCCCCTTTCTGACATTGTCTATTGTCTCTCCACTATCAGCAAAGGTAAACCCCCCCCCCCCCCCCCCCCCAAAAAAAAAGGGAGAAAAAATAAATAAATTAAAATAAATATAAATTAAAATAAATATGTAAATATAAACAAGATACCTGTCAAACATGATGTAGAGTCTTAGAGACCTGAGCTTACTGCAGCCTTTTTAAACCCATTATCACCAGTGACTTAACGGTGCTTTTAAATGAATCAACAGATTCACTCTGTTTATCAAGTCTAGTTTACCTGGGGCTTCTATCCGAGATTAAATTGGTTATACCATTAAAGACTTTGTGTAAGTAATTCATTATTTTATTTCCACTCTTTTGGACTGATTTGTTTAAAATGGAGTAAATTAGGGGCATATCACAAATTTAAAGTTGGCCCAATATGCCTGTCTTTGAACAGGTACAATGAAGAAGAAACACACCATTATCCTGGCCTCTAATTGCTCCTTGTTCATTATTGAACTCATTATAAGATTTATTTATTTAATTTTTCAGCTGATTTGCAGCTTACCATATCTACGATCTTTAAAATCTACACCTGGTGAAGATCTTTTAGGTTTACTGAGCAGCCTTTCCTTGTCCTCCCTGAAGCCAGGATAAAAACTCAAGATGACTGAGCCTCTTGCTGTTGTGGCCCTTACATTATGGAGCAACTACCACATGAAATTAATTTTACTTACTGGCTTAAACTCCAGCATGATAGTTCTGTAGTCTCTGTTTTATATGCCTTTTATTCTCTAAATGTGGTTCACGTGATTTAAGCTTAAAATATAAGAATATTTACTTAAGAAATTTTAAGAAAGGTTTTTTTTTTTTTACTGGAATTTTAAGGCTGTTATATTGAATGTCCATTTTGTATCCAATTGTGTGTGTGTGTGTTTGTGTAAAACCACAGGTCATGTAGGAAAAATGAGCACATAATAGAATAGTAGACCCTACAAGGGTCCCAGAGATGTAATTTTCTTCTCAGGTTTGTCAGAAATGTGCAGAGGCGGAGCTTGTCAACAGGCAAGGCGGGCAGCTGCTTGGGGCCCCAGACCACTAGGGGGCCCCCAAGGGCTGACAAATTTTACTCCACAGTTTTGTCTTACAATATAGCATCTGCAGCGACCTACCCCATTAACCCCATCAAACAACCAGTGGTTAAATTGCAATGACATCTTTGACAGATACCTCCCTAAAGGGGCCCCATAGTCATCCCTGTGGTAAAAACACACCAGAGCTGTAGCTATTTTTGGCTGATTGTATTCTGGATTACCTGTATTGCTGTATCGCAATATGTGCATGGATTAAAGTTCTCCGTCGCCACGACGGATTTCTGTCATTTGGAAAATGACAGGGGGGAGATGGACGGGACATAGAGGTATACCAGAGCCATTGTCCAGAACTCATCTCCCCCACCTCGAAGCTGAGCACCGACTTAGTCAAATTATGATGGTTGTGGACAGGACATGGAGGTATACCAGAGATTATCAGTGAACTGCGAACATGTGCGCGCCCGAAGGGAGCCTTGAATTCAATAAAAACATTCACTCTACAAGCGCGAGAGCATGGAAACATGAGCGCGAAGGGCTCCTCTGTGTGCCGGTAAGCGTAAAGACGCACAGCGCACGGGACAGGGATCCTGAATCACTTCGTGTGTTTATTGTAATTCAAACAGTGCCTCTTTGGCTCGTGTGCACGGTTTAAGTGAAGACAACGATTTAAAAAATGACGAGTCAGCCTTTTGGTTAATTGAAACACAACATTCCTGAGCAGTGCAGCTCTTCTTTTCCCTTTTCCTAAATGATGAATTCATCCTGAGGTAACCTGCATCACTTATTCTCCATGAAATAAGAGCAGTCTGTAAAGGATCAAGCTCCCAATGCAGTCAATTAGTGCAGTTGAGATGGTAAATGTCAGGATAGAGCTGTAAGAGCCATCCCTTCAGTGTATGTTTTATCTAAAAAGTGAAAATATCAATGTTTCCTTCCAATTCCCAAATTCACTAATGATAAAAGCTTTTTTGCATTTTCAGCTAAAGGACAGAGTCACCCCCATAATTTAATAGGTACTTTATTATATATTCATACTGTCCTGTAATTCTGTTTGATTTTTCTCTCAAAATGCATCAGATCGATGCTTTTAAATATGAAATATTCAAAATTTTCTTCCAGGGGAGCATGCCCCCAGATCCCTCTAGAGGGATTATTGCCTCTTCACCTTTTTCAACCCTGACCTGTTTTCATGCCAGCTATTAAACAGTGCAGCACATGGTGAGAGCAGTCTACTGCACTCAGCAGCCACACCTGAAACAAGATCGGAAAGTAGAATTTCTTTCAGCTCAATATCATCACTTTAAACACAACAAATGACTTGATTTAGTGATTTCGTAAGTTAACAGTATTATGAAATGTACAATATCACTTCCCTGAGCCTTTTCCTGAATGACTTCTCAACATTATGTCTATCTTCTGTTTAGCGCAGACATGCCCCCCCCCCCCCCCAAAAAAAAATTCAGTCAAATTTTTTTTTTTTTTCCTATAATCCCTGTATGTGCTATGTGTATTCAGATTATTTATTAATATGTTGAATGTTTCTCAGAGGGGCCCCTTGGAAATTTTTGCCTGGGGCCCCAGCACACTCTAGAATCGCCACTGAAAATGTGGCCAAGCCAAACTTGGAAAAGCTGTTATTTTTTTGAGCGACTCTCTGTATCTATGCTTCAGGTATCTACTCTGTATAAATCTTTACATCACTGAACCAACCAGCAGAAGAGGGATGGGTTTAGCTTGATTTGAATGTATATGTTTTTCTAGGGCAAAATTTGAGATCATAGAAGCAATTTGTCCTGAGAATTTTTGTGCAATCTTTAACTGCAGTAAAGATCTGAGAAATTATGTCATCCACTCTATTTCAGACTAGGAAGTCCCACAGACAGGCATTGTTTATGAACAAAAGGGTCCAAAAATCAGCCTGAACTTGACAAAAAATGGCAGATATTGCAAAGATGATTCTTACATTTATGATTAAAAAGTTTGAGAATGATTTGAGGCAAAAACAAACTGTGTGAGGAACTTTGCTTGAATCAGGAGATGAGTGTTCTTGATCATTTTACCCTTTTCTGATTCATTTCAATTGGAGATTTTTTTTTGACAGTTTTGACACTGGTGTTGCTATGGTGATACTTTCATTCACCATAAATCATGGCACACCATTCATGACCAACAGACTTGTAATTATGTGCTTTTTGCCTGGTTCTTGTCACAATACAGTTGCATTTTTTGGCCAGAAAACAGTGAAGGATGAAAAATGATAAAGAGAATAACAAGAAATACAGCAAACCATTATTAAGGTGCTTGCTCTAGCTATTTGTTGACAGGGTGCCAACTGGCGTGATGGCCCTCTGGTTTTGCCCACTTAGATTATGAAGAACATAAGGGCTTAATTATTCTCCAAGCTGAATAGCCAGTTGAAGAACAATAGATACACTTTTGGAGCAGCAACAGAATTTGACAAATGATAAATTAATAGATAAATGTCATCCTCTGATCCCTGTGGGTGGCAGTAAACCGTCCTCAGTTTCTCTCTTTCTTTTCTTTTTATTTTTTTTTGCTAATAGTCTGTAGTCAGGGCATGGGTCACCCCAACCAGAAGTGTAGTTTTCCGCCCTGCTTGTCCAACTATTACACTTGCAGGCCTATTATATCACTTGATCAAGCTGGTGTTGCAAATATTTGGGAAAAATAGGTTTGAATTTTTTTTTAAAAATGGGATGAGATATAACAATAGCATTAACAATTTATTGATACAGCACAATTAATTACAGACAAGCTCAATGTACTTAATATAGCATTAGAAAACAAACAAGTTCACAAACTTCCACTGTCATGAACAGATTGACTCAAGAGTCAGATAATACATTATGTGCAGTCTTACATCAGACACATTAGAAAGCAATATTACAAAAACAATAATATTACAATAAAAACAACACAAAGAATGTGATGAAACATTGTTAAAAGGCATGGCTGTACACACCAATAAACGATACAAGAGATCAAATAAAATCACAGTAATAACTCAAATGCAATTCATAGAGCATTACAATGCTCTAATCTAGATAAGAATGCATGAACCGTAATTTTGGGTTATGGATGAGGGGAGTTTTATGTTTTTTTAAGTAATAAAATGAAGTATTTGTGACCTTGAATAGTCAATTTTTAAAGCTGAGGTGTAAGTCTAATATGATTCCTGGTATTCTAACATGTTCACTTTGATTCCAAGATAATAATTCTAGATGTAGGTAAAGTTCTCAAGCTTTCTTCTTAAAACTTTAATGAGTGCTGTTTCTGTACTGTATTTGCTCTAAATCCAGATTGATATTTACCCTGTAAATTGCGGGTACAACAATATTTTAACCTGGTTAAAAACAATGTTTTCATGGGACAGTTCTGCTGTCACAGTGAATTTATGTTGGTTTGGATGTATTTATGTATATATATGTATTTTATATATGTATATATACATGTATGTGTATCTGTAACAAGGAGTATGACTCCAGCCTGCTCTATTGTAAGTTGTCGTTGAGATAACACTTGTGATGAATTTGTGCTATACAAATAAAGATAAAGATAAAATTTGACGAGACAGACTGAGACACCAGATGTGCTATATGATAAAAAGGGAGCTTGTAAAAAATCATGGAGGCTGTCCATATTGCACCACAAAATATGCAAGATGACGTGATGTTTTTTGCCCTGACTTTATGTAGGACATCAGGAAGCAGTGTTTAGAACCATTAGCGCTGACTTTGGCTGTCAATGTGAGCTTTTTGTGATGTATGCCCTCTCAGTGGCAAACAGATGTCAGTTTGACATCTGATGTTGATGCAGAGGTCTGGAAGGTGAGAAAAGTGAGGATGATTAGCCATGGTTGCGGCAAATTAGACAAAACTGCAAGGCCACTCGTTATGTTCACAAAATCATGAGTTCCTGAAGGGGCTGTTGAGGCTTACTTTTGCTCCTATGGCATTGCCTTGATCTCCTCACCTTTACCTTTATCCCTACCCCCCACGCTTTAAGTCCTTCACTCCACCCTAATACTTTGGCCCTCAACTTCATCTCCTGAATCTTAACGCTTCCCATTGACTCTCATCCTCATTCCCTTCATCAGCCAAACCATAACCATATCTCACTATTGCACCATGTCTTGACCTTTTCTATCATCCCTCAACACTCGCCCTTAACCCACCATTTCTGAATCTTTATTTTGATATCGTAACCTTTATTCCATCTTGTGACCCTTGCCTTCCCCCGCCAACCCTGTCTTACTTCAACCCTGGACTTTTGCTCTTTTTCCAGCCTTCATTGAACAATAATTCACCATCACTGCCTTGTCAAAACTAAATATGATAATTCTTTTCTGGTGTTGAATGGTGTTTGCAATTTAATATTTTCTTTAATGCAGCAGTGAGAAAAAATCTACAAGTTTATGTTTTCCTCTATGAAACATAATGAAGTATGGAGTTACCTTTAAAGCACTGAAAAACTGCTCTTTCTGATGTTTTGAAAAGCAGTAGAGGGATCCATACAGAATATGATAGAGCCAGGATCCTTGTGCAAAACCACGTAGGAGTAAATAAGTCAACTAACTGCAAAAGAAAATTGTCGGAATTAACACTTCATTCTTGGTGTACTTCATATGCCATGAACAGATGTCTAAAAAGATAAGTTTCATACTAATCGTGTATATGTTTTAACATTAACATTATCCAAACCATATTATTCAACAAAATTTTTGTGAAAGGAAAGAAAAAACAAAGAAAAACAAAATGTACAGCCAGTTTTTTAAAACAGCTATTTGAAAATTTCACAGAATAAGCAATGAAAGAAGGAATGAGATCTATTAAATACATAAATAATTGATTACCATAAAATTGCAATCATTTCTGTCTAATAAGTTTATGGGAAACAAAAAGGTGGTGCATCCCAGTATACCTGAAAATTTTTCTTTAAATTTCAGTCCAACTTTCTGACTGAAAATAGGGCAAATAATTCTCAATGAAATTCAAGTTGGTCATCTAAAACACATATCCCTGTTTTTCCTAAAAAATGATAAAGATTAAAAGTCCAAGCAACATCTGAATGATTCCGACTTTGAAGCAGCAGGTGTCACTATTTGCTGATGAAGTAGTGGTGGCACTAGTTGAGGAAGCTGAAGTGACAATTTGAGTAGTGGTCATTGTGGTTGTGGCAGCTGCTACAGATGTCTGACCTGGGTTTGTTCCGGCTGGCCCACTTGTGACTGATGCAGGGCTGACACTTGCTGGGGCTGCTGATGTTTGGCCAGCGTTTGTTGCTGGGGCCTGAGTGGTTCTCGCTGCGCCACTTGTGACCAATGCAGGGCTGGCAGTTGCTGGGGCAGCTGATGTTTGGCCAGCGTTTGTTGCTGGGGCCTGAGTGGTTCCCGCTGCGCTACTTGTGACCGATGCAGGGCTGGCAGTTGCTGGGGCTGCTGATGTTTGGCCAGCGTTTGTTGCTGGGGCCTGAGTGGTTCCCGTTGCGCCACTTGTGACCGATGCAGGGCTGGCAGTTGCTGGGGCTGCTGATGTTTGGCCAGCGTTTGTTGCTTGGGCCTGAGTGGTTATCACTGCGCCACTTGTGACTGATGCAGGGCTGGCAGTTGCTGGGGCTGCTGATGTTTGGCCAGCGTTTGTTGCTGGGGCCTGAGTTGTTCCCGCTGTGACACTTGTGACCGATGCAGGGCTGGCAGTTGCTGGGGCTGCTGATGTTTGGCCAGCGTTTGTTACTGGGGCCTGAGTTGTTCCTGCTGCGCCACATGTGACCGATGCAGGGCTGGCAGTTGCTGGGGCTGCTGATGTTTGGCCAGCGTTTGTTGCTGGGGCCGGAGTGGGGACAGCTGCGCCACTTGTGAACGATGCAGGGCTGGCAGTTGCTGGGGCTGCTGATGTTTGGCCAGCGTTTGTTGCTTGGGCCTGAGTGGTTCCAGCTAGGCCACTTGTGACTGATGCAGGGCTGGCAGTTGCTGGGGCTGCTGATGTTTGGCCAGCGTTTGTTGCTGGGGCCTGAATGGTTCCCGCTGCGCCACTTGTGACCAATGCAGGGCTGGCAGTTGCTGGGGCAGCTGATGTTTGGCCAGCGTTTGTTGCTGGGGCCTGAATGGTTCCCGCTGCGCTACTTGTGACCGATGGAGGGCTGGGAGTTGCTGGGGCTGCTGATGTTTGGCCAGCGTTTGTTGCTTGGGCCTGAGTTGTTCCAGCTGCGCCACTTGTGACCAATGCAGGTCTGGCAGTTGCTGGGGCTGCTGATGTTTGGCCAGCGTTTGTTGCTTGGGCCTGAGTGGTTCCAGCTAGGCCACTTGTGACCGATGCAGGGCTGGCAGTTGCTGGGGCTGCTGATGTTTGGCCAGCGTTTGTTGCTGGGGCCTGAGTGGTTACCGCTGCGCCACTTGTGACCAATGCAGGGCTGGCAGTTGCTGGGGCAGCTGATGTTTGGCCAGCATTTGTTGCTGGGGCCTGAATGGTTCCCGCTGCACCACTTGTGACCAATGCAGGGCTGGCAGTTGCTGGGGCAGCTGATGTTTGGCCAGCGTTTGTTGCTGGGGCCTGAGTGGTTCCCGTTGCGCCACTTGTGACCGATGCAGGGCTGGGAGTTGCTGGGGCTGCTGATGTTTGGCCAGCGTTTGTTGCTGGGCCTGAGTGGTTCTGGCTGCACCACTTGTGACCGATGCAGGGCTGGCAGTTGCTGGGGCTGCTGATGTTTGGCCAGCGTTTGTTGCTGGGGCCTGAGTGGTTCCCTCTGCGCCACTTGTGACCGATGCAGGTCTGGCAATTGCTGGGGCTGCTGATGTTTGGCCAGCGTTTGTTGCTGGGGCCTGAGTGGTTACCGCTGCGCCACTTGTGACCAATGCAGGGCTGGCAGTTGCTGGGGCAGCTGATGTTTGGCCAGCGTTTGTTGCTGGGGCCTGAGTGGTTCCCGTTGCGCCACTTGTGACCGATGCAGGGCTGGCAGTTGCTGGGGCTGCTGATGTTTGGCCAGCGTTTGTTGCTGGGGCCTGAGTGGTTCCCGCTGCGCTACTTGTGACCGATGCAGGGCTGGCAGTTGCTGGGGCTGCTGATGTTTGGCCAGCGTTTGTTACTGGGGCCTGAGTTGTTCCTGCTGCGCCACTTGTGACCGATGCAGGGCTGGCAGTTGCTGGGGCTGCTGATGTTTGGCCAGCGTTTGTTACTGGGGCCTGAGTTGTTCCTGCTGCGCCACCTGTGACCGATGGAGGGCTGGGAGTTGCTGGGGCTGCTGATGTTTGGCCAGCGTTTGTTGCTTGGGCCTGAGTTGTTCCAGCTGCGCCACTTGTGACCAATGCAGGGCTGGCAGTTGCTGGGGCTGCTGATGTTTGGCCAGCGTTTGTTGCTTGGGCCTGAGTGGTTCCAGCTAGGCCACTTGTGAACGATGCAGGGCTGGCAGTTGCTGGGGCTGCTGATGTTTGGCCAGCGTTTGTTGCTGGGGCCTGAGTGGTTCCCGCTGCGCCACTTGTGACCAATGCAGGGCTGGCAGTTGCTGGGGCTGCTGATGTTACGCCAGCGTTTGTTGCTGGGGCCTGAGTGGTTCCCACTGCGCCACTTGTGACCGATGCAGGGCTGGCAGTTGCTGGGGCTGCTGATATTTGGCCAGCGTTTGTTGCTGGGCCTGAGTGGTTCTGGCTGCACCACTTGTGACCGATGCAGGGCTGGCAGTTGCTGGGGCTGCTGATGTTTGGCCAGCGTTTGTTGCTGGGGCCTGAGTGGTTCCCTCTGCGCCACTTGTGACCGATGCAGGTCTGGCAGTTGCTGGGGCTGCTGATGTTTGGCCAGCGTTTGTTGCTGGGGCCTGAGTGGTTACGGCTGCGCCACTTGTGACCGATGCAGGGCTGGCAGTTGCTGGGGCTGCTGATGTGTGGCCAGCGTTTGTTGCTGGGGCCTGAGTGGTTCCTGCTGCGCCACTTGTGACCGATGCAGGTCTGGGAGTTGCTGGGGCTGCTGAAGTTTGGCCAGCGTTTGTTGCTTGGGCCTGAATGGTTACCGCTGTGCCACTTGTGACCGATGCAGGGCTGGCAATTGCTGGGGCTGCTGATGTTTGGCCAGCGTTTGTTGCTTGGGCCTGAGTGGTTACTGCTGCGCCACTTGTGACCGATGCAGGGCTGGGAGTTGCTGGGGCTGCTGAAGTTTGGCCAGCGTTTGTTGCTTGGGCCTGAATGGTTACCGCTGTGCCACTTGTGACCGATGCAGGGCTGGCAATTGCTGGGGCTGCTGATGTTTGGCCAGCGTTTGTTGCTTGGGCCTGAGTGGTTATCACTGCGCCACTTGTGACCGATGCAGGGCTGGCAGTTGCTGGGGCTGCTGATGTTTGGCCAGTGTTTGTTGCTTGGGCCTGAGTGGTTCCCGCTGCGCCACTTTTGACCGATGCAGGGCAAGCAGTTGCTGGGGCTGCTGATGTTTGGCCAGCATTTGTTGCTGGGGCCTGAGTGGTTCCCGCTGCGCCACTTTTGACCGATGCAGGGTTCTGGCAATTGCTGGGGCTGCTGATGTTTGGCCAGCGTTTGTTGCTGGGGCCTGAGTTGTTCTGGCTGCGCCACTTGTGACCGATGCAGGGCTGGCAGTTGCTGGGGCTGCTGATGTTTGGCCAGCGTTTGTTGCTGGGGCCTGAGTGGTTCCCGCTGCGCCACTTGTGACCGATGCAGGGCTGGCAGTTGCTGGGGCTGCTGATGTTTGGCCAGCGTTTGTTGCTGGGGCCTGAGTGGTTACCGCTGTGCCACTTGTGACCGATGCAGGGCTGGCATTTGCTGGGGCTGCTGATGTTTGGCCAGCGTTTGTTGCTGGGGCCTGAGTGGTTCCCGCTGCGCCACTTGTGACCGATGCAGGTCTGGCAGTTGCTGGGGCTGCTGATGTTTGGCCAGCGTTTGTTGCTGGGGCCTGAGTGGTTCCCACTGCGCCACTTGTGACCGATGCAGGTCTGGCAGTTGCTGGGGCTGCTGATGTTTGGCCACCATTTGTTGCTGGGGCCTGAGTGGTTACCACTGCGCCACTTGTGACTGATGCTGATTTGGCAGTTGTTGGGGCTGCTGATGTTTGGCCAGCGTTTGTTGCTGGGGCCTGAGGGGTTACGGCAACGCCTGTTGAAACTGTTGCAACAGTTGTTGGGAAGGCTGATGTGACCATTTGAGTGGTGGTTGTTGTGGTTTCAGCAGCAGAAGTAGACAGTTGGCCAGTTGTTGTTGCAGGGGCTTGAGTTACTGTACACAGGCTTTCCTCACAACAGGATGCCCTGCTGACAACTCCGACATTTTCAATAAAGGGCAGCACATTCAGATGGGCACTATCTAGACACAGGTTCTCAGATGCACAGCCAAAGGCAAGACGATCTGAAACTTTAAAATAAAAAGGGGAGAGTTTACTTTTTTGTATATGTTGAATTGTTTCAGAGAAAAATAAACGTATCAGACTGAAGCATAATCTTTACTTTGTACACCATGAATATAGGTTTTAGAAGATTACCTTTTAACAGAGTCTATTATAGCCAGACATCCTATTGTATATATTTTTCTCAAGTGTACCTTCTTTGGGTTGACAGAGTCACCCTTAAGGTGCAGTGTGTAGAATTTGGCAGCATTTCGCTGAACAGAAATGGTGAATGTAGGATATAATGTTTCTATTTGTATGTAAAGTCTGTCAAAATAGGAGTACAATCATCCCCATAAAATGTTTGTTTTATTTTTATTTAATTAGAAAAAGCTTCAAAAACTTTACATTACCACGGGCCGCATTCATGTAGGCTGACATAACGATCCACCATGTTGTCTACGGGTGGATTTTAGGGACAAAAAGAATGAAATGCGAATCTGTCCGCTGGTTCTGAAATCTACCTGGAATGCAGGGGACGAAGAGGAGAGAGGATGGCGGTGGATGTAGAGACAGTTGTTACTCTGCACTAGGGATTTAAATTGTGTGTGTTTTACAGTTAAAGCTTTCGGTCCCTAGCTCTTTTGGTCTTCACAGGCTTGCTTTGCCCAGTGATGTGACTTTTTGGTTACGGTTGGGCTCATTCTAGAATCTGAACGGTAGATGTTGCTCAAAAGCCAAATTCTACACACTGCACCTTTAACAGTTAAAATCTCTTAAACAACTATGTCAGAAATACCTCATGGATGCACTGGGGCGAATCCTCAGGGATGTATCGTATAGAATCTCACAAAGACTCCTTGAGGTATAGCTTTTTAATTTTCTCTGTAAAAATGTGGTAAAGAGTGACGAAGTGAAATGATAACATAATAATTTGGGGTTCCCCATTTTTTTAACTGCAGACTGATATGTATTAAAAATAACTTCATATTTGTGCCACAATGTAAGACAATCTCTTGTATAAACTGATGATAAACTAATGATGGGGATTTTTTTTATTTATGGATAAATTTGTATCTTTTTTGACTTGTGAGATAATATCCTCCGCCAACCTGAAAACCACGGCGATGAAGTATCTAAAGTCAACATATCCTGTTGTTTTGTAAGAACTATTAACATCACATAACTCCAATATTAAACACACATTTTAGAAGGCTTTGATAAGGCCAATGTTGATGAATGCTGTAGTTTAGTTAAGAGCCCCCTGGTGGCAGAATTTTACACACTGTGTCTTTTAACAAATACACTCCTGATCAAAATTGTAAGACCAGTTGAAGAATTGCAAGAATTTACATGTTGCACTGTTGGATCTTATGAAAGTTCTGAGTAGAGTTTCAAAATGAAAAAAAGAAAAAATGGAAGTAAGACAAAAAAAAAACTGATTTAGCAATTAATTGCAAACAAAAATTAAACTTAAATAAGCTGTTCATCAGCTAATCAAAAGTTTAAGACCACAGCTCAAAAACCAGAAAACCTGATGCCAGTGTTCCCAGGAGGTTATTGGGAATGTTGCTCCAAGCGGCGAAGATGGCTTGACAGAGGGCATCAACTGTCTGGAACTAATGTCCATTTTGTAAACTTCCCTTGCCCCCCATCCCCAGATGTTCTCAATTGGACTTAGATCAGGGGAACATGCAGGATGGTTCAAAAGAGAGATGTTATTCCTCTGGAGGAAGTCCTTTGTCAGGCTGCATTGTGAACTGCAGTGTTTTCCTGCTGAAAAACCCAGTCATTACCACACAGATGGGGGCCTTTAGTCATTACCACACAGATGAGGGCCTTCAGTCATTACCACACAGATGAGGGCCTTTAGTCATTACCACACAGACGAGGGCCTTCAGTCATGAGGGATGCCCCCTGCAACATCTCCAAATAGCCAGCTGCTGTTTGACGCCCCTGTACAACCTGAAGCTCCATTGCTCCACTGAAGGAAAAAGCACCCCAGATCATGGTGGCACCCCCTCCACTGTGCCATGTAGAAAACATCTCAGGTGGGATCTCCTTGTCATGCCCGTTACATTGGAGGCCATCAGGACTGTCGAGGTTAAATTTTTTTATCATCAGAGAACAAAACTTTCTTCCACCTTTCAATATCCCATGTTTGGTGCTCTCGTGCAAACTCCAAATGGGCAATTTTGTGGCGTTGCAGGAGATGAGGCCTTTGAAGACGTTTCTTGTTCTTAAAACCCTTCTTCCGCAGATGCCGTCTGATGGTTATTGGACTGCAGTCAGCACCAGTAACAACCTCAATTTGGGCCGAGGATCATCCCGTGTCTTGACAGACAGGCAATCGGATCCTCCGGCTCAGGGCCGGTGACATTTTTTTGGGTCTACCACTTGACTTTTTTGTTCCATAACCCTCAGGATCTTTAAGAAATTTAAAATGATTGTCTTACTGCATCCAACCTCAGCAGCAATGGCGCGCTGCAAGAGGCCTTGCTTATGCAGCTCAACAATCCAACTGCGTTCAAAGAGGGGAAACTTTTTTGCCTTCGCCATCAGGAGGTCATGACAGTATGAATACCTGACAGAAAATGACATTGAATCCACATTTTTTATAAGATTTTGGCTTTTAAAGATTGTGGTCTTAAACTTTTAGTCAACTGATGAACAGCCTATTTCAGTTTAATGGTTGTTTGCAATAAATTGCTCAATTTTTTTTTTGTCTCACTCCCATTTCTTCTTTTTGCATTTTGAGGCTCTACTTAGAACCTTCTTAAGATCCAACAGTGCAAAATGTAAATTCCTGCAATTTTTCAACTGGTCGAAAGATATTAGTCAGGAATGTATATAAATTCCTGCAATGACAAGAACTCAGAGATATAGTGTTATATGGATGTAAAGTCAGGCTTTAAACTATGCAAAGTAATTCTGATTGTCCTGACTATAAACATGGCATCAAAAATAAGCATCCCATCCCTGGTGGATGCTTCCATTATTTTGGAAGGTCGTGAACAGAAAAGTTTTGGAATCCCTGGATAGATGTCAACAATAGTGAATAAACATAATTTCTTTCAACATTGTTTATCCTCTATATCACATACACAATGTTAACAAACAGTATTACACTTTATGATTTCACTTACTGAATCCTTGGAAGCATCTGTTCTCATTTCCTTGACATGAAAATCTGGTACAGAATCCAGAAGGACAAACGAGACATGATAGGTCATTCGATGCTGCAGGGGCGAGGACTGAAACAGATAATCATAGATTTTCATTTTTTCCTTGTTATGTTAAGAAATGATTTAAGTTTCACAAAATAAAACATGTTGCAAAACAATAGGCTGCAACTATCATTTTGTGATTAATCATATCGAACAGGCAGGGTGGATCTGGCCCCAATACAGAGAGTGATGAGCTTTTTGGTGAAACAGAGATAATGACAATAAATAACAAATGTAAAATGATCAACTATTGTAATTTTTGTGATTGTTTAATGGAGCAGTTTAGGTTCATCGCTATGTTTTGTCAACATGTCCTCAAATAAGGAGGGGGAAAAAAATCACTGTATATCTGATGGTGCATTGTTAATACCCCAACAAGGCCAACGATGATAGCAAGCAAATTTTTATCCTTGAAATATTTATTCTGTTATATTTTACTCACCAAGAAAATGTGGAATCAGAATTAGGAACCATTAAGAACCAAAATCAATAAGCAGAACTGAAATTAATTGAATCTTAAAAGGTACTTAACACAACTATGACTTCAGAAATTTTTTTTTTTACATATTTATATAGCTGTGTATGCTCTGTTTGGATCTATTTAGCTTCTATTATGTACATTCTTCTTATGTTTAAAAAGACAACAATGGCATTACAACTACTCTTACAACAACATCAATCATCTAGTGTATGATAGGCATCAGTTCAAAACCTTCTTGTATCGTCTCAATGAAATGGCTTTCACGCTGTCAATTTCAGTTGCCCCACCAACCTTAATCCTAGACCAGGATGTCTGTCTGAGATACTGGTGTCAAAGAAAGGCTCTGTATCTTTGAAGAGATGTGGCCTTCAGTGGTTTTGAGCTCTACTGCTGTTGTTGGTCTACGAGGATAAAATATTTAATTTCTAATTTAAGCTTGTAACAGTACAAACAGAATTCAAACCTTCCTCTCCTCTCAGTTGCAGTGTATGTGTTTATGATACACCTCCATTTTAAGAAGTGTTCTGTAAAGCAAAGACTACAGATCATCAATTGACGGTATATTACTGTGGCATATCAATGAAGAGTTTGGTGCCCCATTTGTTTTAAACATGTTGTATCATCCATCAGTTTACATGGTGATAAAGGCTATCATAAGAAAAAAAAAAAACATTCAATTCAGCCAAGAGTCTTGTTAAGATGATTAAGTACTGTTATTTCTCCATTATAACACGCACCCCATATTTTCACGATTTTTGCCTGGAAAAACCCTGTACTCAAAGATAACACACACCCAAATTTTGCCCAAACCTTATTCTCCCAGACAACTCAAAATTACCTTTATTCAAAGTTTTAATCAATGAAATTTCAGTATTGTCACAACAAATACACGATTCTCTCTCTCCCAAACAGATGTGGAAAGACCTTTTGCTTCACGCAAGAGCAATTACTTGATTTCTGCCCGAGCATGCTCAGTCATAGAGAGCCGCTACCAACATGGTAGTATTCAAGAGAACAGGGAGGCAAAATGGCTGGTAAGAGCAGAGATCAAAATAGCAAAACTTGATTATAAAAATAAGATTGAGCAAAAATTTGATAAAAATGATCTAAAAGGTGTCTGGAATGGCATGTCAGTCATGACAGGCACTCAAAGGGTGGGTAATACAAATATTAGATTGAATGGTTTTAATTCAGATAAGGAGCTAGCTGATAGTCTAAACAATTTTTATCTTCAGTTTGGCACAGATAATTTTAAAGAGCAAGTGGAGCAATTTAGAACTAATATGAAGTTCCAGCCGTCGCTTTATTTTAATGTTCAGGATGTCAGGAACATGCTCTACAGAACAAAAACTAACAAGAGCCCTGGTCCTGATGATATTTCTGGTTTTATTCTCAAACACTGTGCAGACCAACTGGCTTTTATTCTTTACCACATCTTAAAGTGTTCCTTAGAGCAGCAAAAGGTTCCAGGGTTGTGAAAAAAAATTCACAATTGTGCCTGTAGCAAAAAGTAAATCCCCGAAAGGCCTGAATGATTTTAGACCTGTGGCCGTGACCTCACTAGTTATAAAGGTCTTTGAAAGGCTGTTTAAGATTGAGTTGGTCATGGTGGTAGAGAACTCACTGGATCCTTTTCAGTTTGCTTACAGCAGCAAAAGAGAGGTGGACAATGCAATTTTAACTCTTTTTAATCTGCTTTTTAAACATGTTGAAAGTCCAGGCACACTTGCACATATATTGTTTTTAGACTTTTCCTCTGCTTTTAATACAATCCAGCCCTATATTTTAGCAAATAAATTATTGTCTCATTTTAACCTATGTCCTGGCCTAGTTGGGTGGATTTTAGATTTTCTTGTGGGCAGATCCCACCTTGTCAGGGTCAGTGGCTCCATGTCTGACCTGCTGTTCTCCTCCACTGCTTCCCCTCAGGGGTGTGTCCTCTCTCCGATCCTGTACATCCTGTACACTAATGACTGCAGTTCCCATCCAGGAAGACACGTTCTTAAGTTTGCGGATGATACAGTGATAATCAGTTTGCTAAAAGGGGAGGACACAGCTCCAGGACCAGTGTTGGAAGATTTTATTGGCTGGTGCAATGACTTCTTCTTAAAATTAAACATTTCCAAAACAAAGGACATGCAAATTGATTTTAGAAAGAAGTCAGAGTCACCCCCTTTTTGACTATTAAAGGTGAGACAGTGGAGAGAACTGAAAACCACAGGTACCTTGGTGTCATCATTGACAACAGGCTGACATTCAGTGCCAACACAAATACAGCTTTCAAGAAAGGTCAACAACGGCTTCACTTCCTCCAAAAACTCAACCGTTTTGGGGTGAATAGTAGATTGATGACCATCTTTTATAATTCCATGGTAGAGTCTGTCCTCACCTTTGTTTTTATCTCTTGGTTTGGGAGCTTTGCCTTGTCAGACAAAAAGAGGCTTGAACATATTGTAAAGGTTGCTGGCAAAATCATTGGTGTTAAACTACCTGATCTGTCTGATATCTTTCAAGACAGAGTAAGATCTAAGGCTCGGGACATCATTCAGTGTCCTGATCATCCTCCTCTTGTGGAGTTCGATCTCCTGCCCTCAGGCAGGAGATACAGGTTACCAATGGCCAAATCAAACAAGATGAAAAACTCATTTATCTTTCAAGCCATAACTGAGCTGAATGCAAAAATGAATCAGCTTGATTGACTTGTATCACTGTTTGTAATTGTCATTGTTGTCTCTCTTGGTTAATGTGCTGCAAATTTCCCTTAGGGGACAATAAAGTTGAAGTTGAGTTGAAGTTAATGCCGATGTCTTGGACCAATCACAGTGCAGCTATTTTGCGTCCCCTTGCCAACAAAATGGCAGCGCCCTGTGTTTACATGTGTTTTCACAGAGAAAGATAATATTTTGGCTTTTTGCATCAGATGTGTTTCAATTGCAATGTTGGCGAGACAAAATATTTTAAGTATTTTGCTTGTTCTCATGCATAATACGCACCCAAAAATTAGAGCATATTTTAAAGTAAAAAAGTGCATGTTATAATCAAGAAATTACGGTATTAACAACTGTCCCAAACTTTGTTGCACTGCTTGATAAGTTGATTGAATGTTGAAATAATTTATCACTACTGGAATGTCCTAGTACTATTCAGTTATATATACATATATACATATATAAAAACATATCAATCAATCATTCAATCAATCAATCAATCAATCTTTATTTGTATAGCGCCAATTCATAACAAGTGTTATCTCAAGACACTTTACAATAGAGCGCAAAGCTCTTCATATTATGGATACATATATATGCATAGATACATATATACATATAAAATTACACACACACATATATATATATATATATGTATATATATATATATATATATATATATATATATATATATATATATATATATATATATATATACAAATATATACATCCAACACCCAACATGAATATATATATATATATATATATATATATATATATATATATATATATATATATGTATATATATATATATATGAATATAATTAAAACTAATGTATGATGGGATCCCGTTTATGCACAAAATGAATAAACTGTTAATTTAAGAGACCTGGCTTATTTTCTGTTTTGTAGGTTACTGAAGCTTTTCAATAAAACCGAAGTGATTCACTGTAAAAAAAAAAAAAAAAAAAACTGCAGTGAGTGCAATGTACCCATTATCCGATTACTTGATTAATCACCAAAATACTCGATAGAGTACTCGATTACAAAAAGAATCGACAGTTGCAGCCCTAAACGAAATAAATAAAGGTCAATTATACAATGAGGCAGCTTTTGCTTGGCAGTCAGTGTAAAATGGCAGGAGTATTAATTTAAAAATAAGTTTAAGAAAAAGGAGACATGATTTCAAGATAAGGATTAAATATCACAGGAAATAAAAAAAGGTAATTAGGTAAGTATATAATAGGGGAGTGTAAAAGCAGGCTTGCAGAGAGATTTTGAATTGAATATAAAAACATATATAAAAACATTATCTAAAAGACATCCATAAAAAATTCTGTACTTACAATCTGGAACGGCTGTGTTTCAGTTGTCTGTGTCACAGCAATCTCCATTCGCAAGTACTGACTGTGCTCCGAAGTCCAATGAGAATGTCTGAGGGTTTGTGTCTGGACAAAGGTCTTCTGACGCACATCCCATGAAGACCTGTTGTATAGTCTCAGCTCCATTAATGACTACAGAGTGAATATATGGAGCAACTGAAACCACCAAACATCTTGTGCCTCAAAGGAAATCTAGCAGAAAACTGGCATTTTTGGATTAAAAAGATTGAGCTATACCTTGTGGCAAGTGGTATCTCCGAAAAGACGAAAGAGTTTAGGTGTGCTGAATTTCTTCATGTGGCTGGAGATGAAGCCATAAAGATGTTTAATACCAAGGATTTTGATGATGATTTGCATTATTTGGACATCTCTTAAAAGGAGTTCTGACAATATTGTAAGTCAAGAAAAAAACATAGCATAAACCCATGATTTTTTAGAAGGCAAGAGTAAGTCAATTGATACATATGTGACTGGCCTGAAAGCTAAAGACTGTGAGTTTGACCACCTCACTGATGCACTTATAATAGATCGTATTGTATGTGGAGTCAAAAATGATCCATTTAAAGCATGTCTGCTAAGAGAGCTTGACTTGGCATTAGGTAAAGCTGTTGATATCTGCAGAGCTAATGAAGCTTCACAAAGCCATCTGAGAGTATTGCATGAAGAAAATAAAGTAGCTGTAAACAAGCTATGTAAAATTAAGCTAAGAAGGAAGCCTAAAAACAACAGTATGAGCGATAAAAGTAAATGCAGTAAATATGGAAATTAACACAAACCTTGCAAGTGTCCTCTTTTGTTAAATGCTTCATATGGTCAAGCATGGAAAGCATTTTCCAGAAAAATCACTTTGCTCATATGCGCAGATCAAAGAAAACTAAGCTTTCACAAAAAGGAGACAAGCATTGATGAATTCAGACAAGACAAAAGTGACATGTTTATTGGAGCCCTCAAGACAAAGAGGAAAGCAGGAAAAAAAAACAACACATTAAAAATGAGAATACTACTGATAAAACAGAAAAACCATAGTATTGAAACTAAATGACCAAAGTTCACATTCAGGTCAGGCACTGTGCAGATTGCATTGTGTTACCTTTCACAACTGTCAACAAGTGACCCAGAGAGACTGTGTCGTAGGAGTCCAGGTCCAAGTTAATGACATATTCCCACCACAAGGTGAAGTCATTAGGTATGGCAAAGCTTACAGGTGAGTGCAAAGAAGGAGTGCATGAACTAGAATTCCAGATAATTAAGGCTAACCTTCCCTCTACCTTAAGAAGAAAGTCTTGTGCACTTTAGGACTAATTAAAAGACTTTAAAAGTGGTCAAGAAAGTAGAATCAGACATACTGAATGACTAGGGAGATGTGTTTGTTGTGTACTAGGACAACATTACGTTCAGACTGATCTGGCAGTAACCCCAGTTATTCAACCACCAAGAAAAGTACTGCCTACACTGAAAAACAAAATCAAACGTAACCCTGAAAGAATGGAGAAACATGATGTAACAGCAAAGAAGACAGAGTCAACAGACTGGGTTCACAGCATAGTTACTGTACAGGAGGCAAACAAGATAATTTGAATCTACATTGATCCCCAGGATCTCAACAAGGCTATCAAATGGGAGCACTACCCCTGAGGACTGTAACAGGAGGTTGTGGCAGAGATGCCAAATGTCAAACCCTGCCAACTATGGGTTCTGGCACATACAACTTGTCAAAGCAAGCTCAGAGCTGTGCACATTTAATATGTCTTTCAGAAAATACAAATTAAAGCAACTTCCATTTGGTGTTTCATTAGCTCCAGGCTGGGGCTGGGAGACTTAGAAGGAGTTGTAACTGTCATGGATGACACTCTGGTAAAGTCTACTGACAAAGAACAACATGACAATAGACTGAGGCAGCTGCGTGAAAGGATATGAAGCAACAACCTCAAGTTGAACAAGGACAAGTATAAAATTGGGATGACAGAAATACACTGAATGCAGACCAGAGGTAAGTCATTAGGCCTCTGATAAATGCTGTACTGCCATCATTGGTTCTGCTGTGATGAACTGTTCTCATGGTCAATTTAGTTATAAAAAGATCTAGTCAGGCCTGTAGTTCTCATCGTTTTTAAGTTGTTAAAGGTAATGGTGACGAAGAAGTCAGGACCCAGCAACTGATGTCTGCAGTTTGAGTTATCATCACCCGATTTGACCACTGGAGAAGTGGAAATCTGCAAGTCAATAAATGAATAGAAATGACACACTCCTGTCACAAATCAGCATGGATACACAGATCCCGGAAGCCCCACTGATCATTTTTCTGTGGTTGGTTAGTTAGATACCTGAAGTCAAGTCCTCACAGTCTATCAACCTATCTACAATTTACATCAGAAAAGACGCATCAGGAGTTATCATACCTGTTTGCACTAAGACCAGTCAGAATCACCATAATGTATGACTTCTTCTCCTGGCACAATGTCTTGAACTGCAAAGAGACAGAGGTGTGGCATCCCATCGAGTTGAACTGTTCACTTTTTGCAGTTTGGGTTTGTGCTCATCATTAACCAGTCCTCCAAGTGACTGGTCCTCCAGAGATGCATCAAGGCTAGTAAGGAAAAATGGTATTAATGCTCCGAAGAAAAGGTCCCCTGTGTTATTTGGATGAAGTGTTGAACAGTGTTGTTTCATATAAAGCAGAATTAGGATTGGAAAGAGTAAGAAGAAGGGGAAGTTTCACCAAAAAAAAAAAAAAAAAAGTAACTGTAGATTGGTGGCAGCAGTATGGTTATAAGAAAGTGTTGACTCACTGCACTTTGTTAGGAGGTCTGCTGGACAAGAATTATAATCCAATAGTAGCTGTGTTTAAAATCACATACTAATAAACAGACAACTACATATTCAATTTGTATACTGCATACTACATACAAGATGAAAAGTTAGATATAAAATTATGAAATTAATCAATTAAAAAATCCCAAGTACGAAGTCAATGAGGATATAAAAATCATCAAATTCTATTTTTTCCCTCTCTTTTAAGAAAAGTTATGCACTTTAAGTGAGCATTTGTGATATGGTTTCATCATAGAAAATTAATCAAAGAAAAGCACTGACAAAAGTGACACTGGAGAATTTATTGATATGATAATATTTAAGCAGAAACTCATATAGAGCAAAGGTACACATAAACATATAAATGCACAACAAACAGGTATTTACACCAACAAACAACAATAATCAAATAACAAATACATGCTGCCATTCCTTTTCGAGACAACCTCACCTGAAGTTTTGTGGTCATTATTTATTTAACACTGAACACATGATTCATGATTAAAATGAATGAGTGCATTTCTTAATCATAAGGTACATTAAAAAAGTAAAAGATAGTCCTGTAAATTCTGCTAATGTTTTAATTCAACAAATTTCCAGTTAAATTAAGTAAACATTTTGGACATTGTAACTGGAGAAGAGACGCATGACTATGACGGTATGAGAGTCAAAAGGAGTAACTGGGGACCATAATTCTAAAGGTTGGGCTACCCATGTAATCTGAAATGTGAATCTGTTGCTGTCCATGGTGCTGATGTTTGAATAATTCACTTAATTAAGCGTCAAGAAAGGAGGTATCCGATCTGAGAATTTAGAACCCAAGTCCCTTACAGAACTTGCATGCTTTCTAGAATTTGGAATAAGAGAGTTATCTTCATTTTTCCATTGTGACATCGGTCAATCACTTCTTTTATCCATTGTGCATAAGTGCCAGACTGTGCAAAAATGACAACCATTACTATCCAGTCTTTGTGGCTGTGCTTCAGTACTGCCACATGAGTAAAAAAAAAAAAAAACTAACAGAAGATGTAAACTACGCATGGCTGTGCAAAACACTTTAAGTGTAACTGATGAAATGGCAGTCTTAATGAATGCTCTCAATCAATAATGCTAGAGTCAAATTGTCTGAAAATCAGCACAGAGGTACCTGGGAATGAACCCTACAATACTCTGTTAGACTTTATAGACCATAGTATTATGTTGATTTTTTATGAATTTTTTGATATATTCTGTTGGTCAAAACAGGCCTCAAATGCCTGATTTTAGAGTGCTCTCAATCAATAATGCTACAGTCAAGTTGTCTGAAAATTGGAACAGAGGTATTTGGTAATGTACCCAAAAATACTCTGTTGGACTTTAAAGATAATAATATTATTGTGTTTTTTTATGATTTTTTTAATATCTTCCGTTAGTCAAAACTGGCCTCAAATGCCTGATTTTGGAGTGCTCTGAATCAAAAATGCTACAGTCAAATTGTCTGAAAATTAGCACAGAAGGTACCTGGGAATGTACCCTACAGTATTCTGTTAGACCTTACAGATCATAGTATTATGTTGATTTTTTATGAGTTTTTTAATATCTGAAGTTAGTCAAAACGGGCCTCAAATGCCTGATTTTAGAGTGCTCTCAATCAATAATACTAAAGTCAAATTGTCTGAAAATTAGCACAGAGGGCACCTGGGAATCTACCTTATAATATTCTGTTGACTTTATAGGTCATAGTATTACTTCGATTTTTAATGTTTTTTTTTAATATCTTCCGTTAGTCAAAACGGGCCTCAAATGCCTGATTTTAGAGTGCTCTCAATCAATAATACTAAAGTCAAATTGTCTGAAAATTAGCACAGAGGGCACCTGGGAATCTACCTTATAATATTCTGTTGACTTTATAGGTCATAGTATTACTTTGATTTTTAATGATTTTTTTAAATACCTTCCGTTAGTCAAAACTGGCCTCAAATGCCTGATTTTGGAGTGCTCTGAATCAATTTTGCTGTAGTCAGATTGTCTGAAATTCAATTTAACATTAACTTTCTGATGCATTTTAACGAATTTAAAAAAAAAACAGGGATCGATCAAAACATTTGCCAAGAGAACCTGAGTTTCCATGGTACCACTGGACTCATCACCAACACGGCCGTGTACACCGCCCGTAACATTTGGCCTACGTGCGCAACAGAATTTGAAACCTTGATGGTGTGACTGCATTTATCCGAAGCACGGATGGCATCATCGCAGTGAAGCAGAGGGCTAAACCACCCACATTAGGAATAATTATTGTCTTTAGAAGATTTATAATTCACTGTATTACATGTTAACACCTTTACAAAAGTTCTGGTGCTCTTCAGTCACCTGAGTCCCTAATAGTCACCTGTCAGTTTTTGCCTCGAGACAGAGGGCTAAACCATCCATATTAGGAACAATTATTGTCTTTAGCAGGTTTGTAATTCACTGTATTTCATGTTAAAAACTTTACAAAAGTTCTGATGCTCTTCAGTCACCTGAGTCCCTAATAGTCACCTGTCAGTTTTTGCCTCGAGACAGAGGGCTAAACCATCCATATTAGGAACAATTATTGTCTTTAGCAGGTTTGTAATTCACTGTATTTCATGTTAAAAACTTTACAAAAGTTCTGGTGCTCTTCAGTCACCAGAGTCCCCGTTAGCTACCTGTCAGTTTTTCCCTTGTGTGTGTGCAGCTGCAGAACTGGATTGATCTGCGTCACTTTTGGATCTATCTGTGGAGAAGAAATATCAATCAATCAATCAATCAATCAATCTTTATTTGTATAGCACCAGTTCATAACAAGTGTTATCTCAAGACACTTTACAATAGAGCATAAAGCTCTTCATTTTATGGATACACATATATGCATGATACATATATAGGCTACATATATAAAATACACATATACATATACAAATATATACATCCAACACCCAACATGAATCCATATAGCCAATCATGAATCCCTCCATCATGGGGGCAAGAAAAAACCTTCTGTTAAGCAGCAGGAAATCTTGAATGTGGATGCCAGTCTCATGATGAATTGTTATTGGTCCTGAGGTGTGTTGTGTTCATGGCTGATAAAATGTGTGTTTTCTTGAGATGTTGTTGTTGCTATTGCTGTTGTTGCTGTGGTGGTGGTGGGGGACTGTCTTCAGCCTGTGTCACTGTATCTTGATGAAGTGAGGCAGTTTGTAAGATGATGTGATTGATCTGAAGGAAGATTTATGTTTTTCCTATGAAATCCTCTGCTTCTTCATTCATACCTCCCATTTGCTATTTTGTTGTTGATTTTTTGCTATAGCTTGACATAGAGAATTACAACATGTATATATGTGAGTGTTTATATATATAAAATATTTTTCTTGGCCCACATAGGGGGGGACAAAGTCCACTCTGGACTTTGTACAGAACATGACGTTATTAGCAACACCTATGTTTGCCCAGTTTTAATGCTATACATCAATCAATCAATCTTTATTTGTATAGTGCCAATTCATAACAAGTGTTATCTCAAGACACTTTACAATAGAGCACAAAGCTCTTCATATTATGGATACACATATATGCATAGATACATATATACATATATAAAATACACATATACATATATATACAAATATATACATCCAACACCCAACATGAATCCATATAGCCAGTCATGAATCCCTCCATCATGGCGGCAACAGCAAATCCACACGATGCTGTGTTGGGTGTGTGGGCAAAGGGAGGGAGGTAAGTGGAGACAAGTGGACTAAAGTAAGAACTAAAGCTAGTGACAGATCAATGGACCAATCATTGACCTGTCGTCGTCAAATTTGTTTCTGCTGGAAACAAATTTATTAGAGGTTAGCCTCCTGAGATATATATCTTGTTTTCAGGAGGGTCCTCATGTCTGTATGGTTGTGGTGATAATTTTATAGAAGTATAATCAATGAAAGTCTTACTGAAAATAAAAATTTATGAATTTTTGGTAGTGACGAACTCATGAGAGCCCAGACCACAAGTGCATCCCTTCTATATTTGTCTCCGTTAAGTATAAATGTATTAATGGTAGACCTCTTGAGATGTGACACCTCATTTTCAAGAAGGATCTCATGCCCATGTGGAGCTAGAGATAGTTACTATAGATGTTGGCCCTTTTCCATTAGCCCTACTCTACTCGGCTCGGCTTTCCCCGACTCTACCCGGCTCTACTCTACTCACTTTGGCCTGCTTTTCCACCAGCCCGGTCCCCTACCCAGCGGGGGCGGGGTCGCCGTGAAACAGCTGGGCGACACTGCGTTCATGTCATTTTGAGCGCGACACAACAACCAAAACAATGGAGGACTTGGAGGCAATAGTATACTTGCTGCTTTGTCTGTGGCTTTTTGTTACAAAGAGAAAAGCAGAAGAAGGCTGCAGGCGGCGAGAAGAAATACCTTTGAGAAGTACAGGAGAGTTTTGGAAGCTATACAACAGTTTGAAGCCAAGGACGAGAGCAAAGAAAAGACGTATGAGAGTAAGCTAACGGAAACTACCGCTAGCTTGTTAGCTAGCTCGTAATGATAAAGCCCCATGTTTAACATTGTGATGGCAGCAAGTTATTGCCATAAAGTAGCAAAGTGTATGTACTGCAGTCCTGTTTTGGGCATCGCGCTCATGACCCATCGGTGACGACATTCTCTGACCAATCAGTAGCCGGCAGTCGGTCGACGTCACCTTTTAGTGTCGACTCAGCTCGCTTAGAACCAGAGCAGAGTAGGTACTAAAACTGGTTTGTTTTAGGAGCTACTGTGCCGGTGGAAATGCAACGCAAACCGGGTAGAGCCAAGTAGAGTAGAGTAGAGTAGGGCCAAGGCGGGCTGGTGGAAAAGGGCCATAGATGTATCAACCATGGATAGGATAGATAGATCATGCTAATGTCTACATTAACAGCTATAATGATTATGAACTGGAATGAGATGGCCAAATATGTGTTATGTCTGTAATTGTAGTTATTGCGGCTTCGTGACTCTGCAGCAGCAGGCAGTCTCCACCAAGGGTCCCAGGCCACCTACAAGACAAGAGCCAGATACGAGTACAGGAGCAAACAGAAAGGGGCAGAGGCACATATGGAGAGAGAGTGTGAGAGAGAGAGGGATAGAGCCCAGTGTGCCAGATCCCCCGGCAGTCTAAGCCTATTGCATCTTAACTATGTGTCTAAACTATGGACTATGAGCTGGTCCCTAACTGAAAGCTTTATCAAAGAGGAACGTTTTAAGTCTAACCTTAAAGGTAGAGAGGGTGTCTGCCTCCCGAACCGTGGTCGGTAAATGGTTCCAGAGAAGAGGAGCCTGATAACTGAAGGCTCTACCTCCCATACTACTTCTAGAGACTGATGGAACCACGAGCAGGCCAGCATTTTGGGAGCTTAATGTTCTAGAGGGGTTGTACGGCACTACAAGCTCTTTGAGATAAATTGGTGCCTGTCCACTGAGAGCTTTATAGGTGAGAAGAAGAATCTTGAATTCTATTCTATATTTAATGGGAAGCCAATGCAGAGAAGCTAATACAGGAGTAATGTGTCTCCTAGTTCTAGTCAGTACACGTGCTGCAGCATTTTGAACTAGCTGAAGCGTCTTAAGCGACTTACTGGGACAGCCTGAAAGAAGAGAATTACATCAGTCCAGTCTAGAGGTAACAAAAGCATGGACTAGCTCTTCAGCATCGTTCTGGGACAGGATCGGCCTAATTTTAGTGATGTTACGAAGATGAAAAAAGGCTGTTTTTGAAATTTGCTTTATGTGAGCGTTAAAGGATAAATCCTGATCAAATAGAACCCCAAGACATGTCAAAGCCTAAAGTGTATTCGCTAAGATTTCAACAAAAAATCGTTGACTCACAAACTAACTTTAGTTCATAGAATTAGCAGGTTCAGAGTACAGATAGCAAACACAAGTCTGCTGTAGATGAAGTATTCTGGTGTTAATAGCTGATATACAACTAACGTGATTATAAATCTGTCTGAATTAATTTTCTCTGTTGTACTTTAAACTTAAGTGCAGGGGTCAGGATTTATTTGTGATTGGCGGGAGCATCAGCCTGTGGCCTTCAGCTGAGTACAGAGTACTGTTAAACAATAAGAAAGCTGACATCCAAAAGCTCCCTTTGAAGGATTTTATTAGGCAAAACTGTAGTTTCGAGCCCCATGACTCCCTCAGACTTACATAAGAAACATTTGTGAATGTCATCTTAAACATATACAAACACATGACCAGCACAGTTGAAACCCATCATGTGCACAAAAATGCACATATATATCCCAAAGAAAACAGTGATGATTGACACTTTATGTTAATTCATAGGAATTTGTATGGTCATATAAAGTTACACAAAGCAAATTATGCATCCTCCAGGGAACACAGATGAAACAATGAGTAATCATGAAGATATATAAATGACTTACTGTCTATATTTGGTATTTGATCTGTCAGGATTTTTTCCTTCACAGTCCCAAGATTGCTCAGTGGTGCCTTTAATGGTTCTTACCAACACCTGACATAATTCAGAATGAAGATGCAGAGAGCAGCTGGGTGCAATCAAACAAAGTTTTACTTGCAGCAAGGAGAACAACAATACAGTGTCAAGCAGTCTGAGGTGTTGATCTGAAGCTAATACAAAAGTCTTCTCTCTATATAGGCGTGTGTGCGTGTGTGTTTCACATGTAGGGAGGGGTGAGAGGTGTCGTGGCCTTCACGTCTCCTTCTTGGGTCTGTTTAGGCTGGTCTGGTGATGCACCGAGTCATAAACAATAGTTGATAAAAAGTAACAAGGAGAGGGCTGCACAAGGCCATGGAGGGATTGTGTGTGTGGGGAAAGAATGTCATGTAGTATCTGTGTGTGTGGGGAAAGGATGAAGCTGCTAAAGAAAAGGTTATACAATGATCAGGATAGAAATGTTCAAATACATGAAAAACACTATAAACAATATGTACAAAGTTAAAATCATTCTTAACATGATCTCTCTCCCTCTTAACACGTCACCACTTTTTTGACCCCGCACCTATCAAGGGATGTGTGTGTTGTCAACAAGTTGTCAACCTTAAGACAGAAAAAGGAAAGAGAAATAGAGTTAAACTGTGACAATGACCATGTTTTTAAAAGTATATATATTTTCAAATATTTTAAATAAAGTCGAGCACAATTTACAAAGCAACCTAGAAAATCAGCTTGGTATTGAGGAAGGAATATAGTCACACACAAGTAGCATCCAGATTCAGATCACCACCAAAATCTAATCACTTCTCCCCAAGGCCATGAACAACATTGCCTAAAAATTTCATCTATATCCACAACCAACAGACAAACCAGCAAAAACAAATCCTCCTTGGTAGAGGTAATTACAAGCACAGATCTAAACTGATTTATTAAAGCAAAGACTTACGTTGTTTCTTAACCAGTACACCCTGTTTTGTCATGACAAGACCGGAGGCCATAACAAATAAAGGGAGAGACACCAGTAATGACCATAATTAAAACAATTTATCAACAAAATTAAATTCAAGCTAAGTAATTAACAAGTACTTTGATGAGGCTTTTTGAGGTGACTGAGGTGGCGACTTTTGGGAGACTGGAAGACTAGTCTCGGGCCCAGGTGCTGCCAGTCAGGCTGATTCAGTTGCCACACCTGCAACACAAGAGCAACGGCAAAAAAAAGGGGCCAAACAGGGCCATCTTGAGTAATACTGTTTACATTTCAGTTTAGAAATATGATTATGGTTTGATATTTTCTGATGAAAGATATATAATTGTGTCTTTTGGTAAAATACACTGTTGTAGTTGTTGTCCCATGTAGTTTCCTAAAATGTGAACACTTCTTTACAAAAATCCTAACCTGTGTTCCCCTGAGTGTGGTGTGGCACACTTGTGTACCTTGGTGCAGGAGTGGCTTCGGTATTTGTACAACTTTAAGTTACTTTTAAAACAATGCAGTGACTTATAAATGATGTTTTAATTACCCTAGAACAAGGGCTCCAAAACATTTGTTTTTGTGATAATGAACACTTAAAATTGCTGGCATTAAAGACATTTTTCAGTGAACAAAATAAAAAGTTTTTTGATGTGATTAACATGTTAAATTATTTATCTTAACTGTCATTATTTACTTTTTTATTAAGTTGAGTTGCTTTAATTTCCTAGCTTTAGCCTGCAAAACTAAAAACAAGTGGTTTAAGGTCAGGTATAATCAGGCCATGTTCTGAGAAAACTCAAAAATCTAGAGCAGAGGATAAAATAAAATTGAAAAAAAATTGTTATCTCCAACATTTTCTGTGAGATGTGCCAAATAGCATCTTCAGAATCATTGTAAGCGTACACTCACAGGCCACTTTATTAGGTACACTTTGCTAGTACAGGGTTGGATCCCCTGTAGTTACTTTATTACCTATGCCAAGGAGGTTAGGTTTTTGGCCCCGTATGTTTGTTTGTTTGTTTGTTTGTTTGTTTGAAAGATTACTCAAAAACTACTGGGCATTGAAATTTTCAGGAGATGTTAGGAATGGCCCAACTTGATTAGATTTTGGTGGTGATCTAGTTAACTGCTATTAGTGAACAATTGTTTTTGCTCAATAACTGGTTGATTTCTGAGTGCTAGTTGTGGGTTTTCAGGGTCAAAGAATCACATTATGATGGTAACTTTATCATGGCACTATTGCTTATAAATGTAACAGCAATTTGTGAGCTACCTTGGCGGAGGTTTGCGCACTCCAAATGCTTTCCAGTTAGTTCATGTATTTTTGGATGTTTCTTGGGCTTTAGGTAGGGGTTTGGAATCTGACCTTGCTTTCTTACTCAAAAATGTTTCACATTGTGATGCTATAGTGATTCATTATATCAACAACAGAGGGCAGAAGTGTAACACAATATGAAAAAAATGTGTCACAGTGAACACACAATAATTCAAACCTGAAAAACTGGTTGTCAGGGATGTAATGAAATTATGGTGAACCTGTTCAGAGAGCCCTGGTATGCTGAATGGAGACTATATGGGAGGCAATGCAACTGTCTGTCTATGTAACAATCACAGAGTTGAACAATGAACACAAATCAGATTCCCTGCTGTCATGTTGAAATTAGTAGACAAATACGCCGGTGACAGACAATCAGTCATGTTGAGCAAAGTATTACTCACCATACTATGTATGTTTCAAAGTATTTTGAGTCTTGAAAATGTAACATAAGTTGCAATTATGAATATATAAAAGCTAAAACTGAAATCAAACTATCAAAAACCTTTGTGCATTTCCCATCTTCCTGAATTCTTGTTACCTACCTATCGCTTCCCAAATTCATACTGCCAACCTAGCCCAGCAAACCATGGCATGCCTTTCTCTGAAGAGAAACTATAAGGGGTTAATACTTCCATAGTGTTCTCAGCATCACCCTTAGACTCCATTATTTTTGGGTACCCTAGCCCAAAGAGAAACGCAATGCATCACTCCGCAGCTTTCTCATAGAAGCTTGACACAAGTTACCATACTTTTTATCAGTCATTATGTGACAATGTAATACTGTCCTTTTAGTAAAGTTTCATAGAAAATTACAAGAGAGATCTGGGAGGGGAGATTGGCTATGATAGCAACAAGAGTCACTGTTTTACAACAACTTATTGTATCATCATGGTGGGACATTTAAAGTCACACAATGTTGCATGAACACTAGATTGTTTTTCATTATTTTTGCATGAATTGATCCTTATTTGTCTTCAAGCTTGTTGCAGGGGAGCCAGGAAAGATAAAACTCAGAGGGAAAAAAACTTGAGGATGTGTTTTAACTCTGAAAGTTCAGGGGGTGCAAATTACGTGGGGGACTAAGTCAAGGTAAAGTCAATCTGGATTTTTATTTTTTAAATCTTCTGCAACAAAGAAAATTAATTAATTGAATAAATCTAGTCCTCAAGTCAGAGTTGAGTCAGTAGTCTCTGAATGCAGTCAAGTCTGAAACCACCTCTTGGTGTGACTTAAGTGCTACTCGAGCCTGAGCCTCTAATACCCCTTTCAGACTGGCCAAAAAACCCGTTTAAACCCGGTAACAATCGGCTCCTGCCAGCAGTTTGAAAGAATTTCATCGGCATTTCAACCCGGGTTGACTGACCCTGCAAGCAACACAAGTTTTTATCGGCCGGCCTCCGATCGGCTTCAGTGGGAACATCACACCCGGGTCAACCTGCTAATTTACCGATGATGTCAGCGTAACGTGCCCACGGCATAACATTGCGCCCGTCCCCTCTGTCTGTAACTTAAGTGACTCTTTGCCATCTCAGCAACAAATTCCATCCACCTTTGTATCATCAGCGCCAAGTTTGTACATTTTTAAAGAGGGACAAAAGTACAAAGTACAGAAAACCATGTCCACGTCTTCCACGCTCCTTTCTATTGTTTACGTGGTGGTGTTTTTGTCACGCTGATGATGTCATCAACGTGATGACATCAGCTTGATGCGCCAGAGGAAAAAAAACAGCCACGCATTTCATCTGCTGCCGATTAGACTCAGGTTTGCTGGTAGTGGGCAAGGAGTCACTTGCCGATTGTTAGCGGGTTAACCCGCATTGAAAAAACCCTCGTCGACCCGCTAATTTTAGTTGGAAAGTGGTATAACTAAGTTGTCGTCTCTGACACACTGTCAGTTAAATTTTTACCTGCGCAAAGAAGGTTATTTCCTTTTTCCTGGCATTTCTCTGTCTGTCTGTAATCAAGATAATTACAGGGACTTAGCAACAGATCTTAAATTTTCAGGGAGTGATGGTCATGGCAGAAGAAAGGTCAGATTAGATTTGGTAATCAGAATCTCGGAATGCGAATGCAAATCGCAGAATGTTTTTGAGGATTTGTTGACACAAGGGTAAACATGAGTCAGATAATAAGACTTTATTGAAATAGCTATTTCTTTATACATTTTAGATGGATCATGATTTCGTAAGAAATTTAGATTGAAATACCTTCAGCAGATTTTTCTTTGCCATTTTCAGGATTTGTTGACATTTTTATTGTGGGCCACGCTTAGAAAGGAGGAGGGTCGCATATGGTTCCTCAGCCACCAGTTGCTGACCTCTGTAATAAACATATCAATATATATTTTTTTCATTTTATGTCTTTATTACTTTAAAAATGATTGCCATGTAATGTTCCCTCTCAATTACATTAATTTATCTAATATGTTAAATTAAAATGTGTTTATTTAAAATCATTATTTTTTTCTCTTTATGATTTTTCTTTGCTCTGCATATGTCGTTTTCATGGTGAAATGTCCTTTGATAAAGTCGACTCTGTACACATATCTACATTTCCTTCTGTCAAATAAATCCTTTCTACCCATTTAAATATATCCATTTTGGATTATTTGTTAAACTTTTATGTATCACCAGGGGTGCCCTGTGGTTGGGGTGAGTTCAGAAGAATTTGAGGATCCATGACCAGCAGGGATCCTAAGAAGTTCAATATATAGACGATGGTTATTTTCTTTATCGGTCAAAGTAGTTTTTATAGCCCTAAGAAGGGATACGCTTTAGACTGTAGTGACAAAAATAGCCATTTCAAAGTATTGTTTTCTCTTTAAGCAAAACTGAAACTTTCTGGTGACCCCTGTGCTGATAAACTGCCCCCTCCATTTTGATGAGATGGTCTGATCATATCTCAGAACTGACCCTTTGCAGGTACATCTTGAAGTCAGCCACCAGTGAGGTGCATAAGAGCACCTTAATGGATTCCCCAGGTAACAAAATCAGATACTAAAAGTTGAAGAAAAAGATAATGCTGAGGAGCAAGATGAGAAAAATTTGAACACAACATAACATAGTTGAGCAAAAATGTCAAAGTTCTGAATAATTTCTTCCAGTAATTTAAAGCTGACATGTACTTCAGAGTCTTATTTGTGTTATGTAATTTAATGTTTGTTTAATACGTTTGTAAATTAATCATGTTAAGAAAATTCTCACACAGCTTTTTTTTATATATTAGAATGCAGTAAAAAATTACAGTCTTTTTTGGAATGATATTTTAAGCACTTCCCTGTGGGGACCACCACATGTTTGACATAAATCATTCATTACAGCATAGTTATGAATTTAATATCAAGGTTTTCTCCTTAATTTAACTAAACTGACTGATCTTACAGTGCTTTAAAACACAGTTTGTGTGTGTGTGTTTTGTTATTTTTTTCATGTTGCAAGCAATTAACAGAAACCTCTTCACCTTGGTGTTTAGCTTTATTGACACAAATACATGTTAATGTAAAAGCAGCTCCGCAGCTACATATCAATAGCTATCCAGAGCACCATTGTATGTTTAAGAACACACTGTCTAAAATTGACCTGCTATAAAAATTTTCTGTAAAAAAAATAATTTGTATAAATGTTCTGATTAATTCACTTTAATTCAATCTAATAAGAACTCAAAAAAACATGCTTATGCAAGTGTGACAACTCTATTCTTTTGAGAGTTTTATGTTGTAATTCCTGTGTTCCTCCCTTGGCTTGTGTTTTTGTCTCTGCCTCTGGTCTTACATAGTGGGTGTGGTTACTTGATGCTTGAGCTCCCTGCACCTTCACACCTGATCCCATATGTGGTATTGGGAAATGTCCCTGATATACATTCAAAGGTACAAGAAGGAGCTAGAGTTCTGAAATCTGGTGTGTGTTATCAGGGGCCAGAGACATGCCTACAACCCAAATTTAAGATCTCTAGCTCCTTCCTGTACCCCCCAACTAAATCAGGGACACTTCCCGATACCAATTATGGGAAGCGGGGGGTTGGTCTGTGTCCCTGGCTGAAAAAGGGGGTTCCCATGGGGCTAGAGCCTTAAAAATTGATACAGTGGTTCATCTTACTACCCACAACATTTGAGCCAGATCGATTCAGCCACGGCCATGAAATTCAGGTTTCAAATATCAATTTTGTGTTATATTCTAAGTTCATAACTCCAAAACACAGGCTTCCTTGGAGCTGAAAATATTTGTGGTGAATACTGGGCTAAGGGTGTATCTGCCCTGGAAATATGAGCCAGATCGGAAATGATGTTGGAAAATAAAGGGATATTCCTCCAAATTTTAAGAGGCTGGCATCTGGGCATCTGTGAAGCTAGGAGGCTGATATTGAATATACAGTCTCAGGGGGGCCTCTAGTATTTGTGCGAGGGATATGGTGTCCATTGGCCGACAAATGAGGTCAAGGGTCTCATTCTTCTGGTATGATGGCCTGTGAGTATAAGAGGAGAACAAGACCTGATTTTACAGAAATGGCAGGGGTCAATTTTTTTCTACTGGAAACCTGGGGCTGATTTTTAATATGTTATACTAGACTCCATTTGGAGCTGAACTGTGGTGGTTTTGTGTCTCTATGACTGTCCTGTGCCCCCTGGCACTGTGTGAAAGTTGCACATTTCTCGACTTTGAAGCCCAACAAATGGATCATTATGCATCAAATGAGCTTAAACCTTTAGAGGTAATTCAGCGCACCACCATGAACAATCGGTTTCAAGGACAAGTCTCTAGGTCATTCCTGGAGCTAATTCCAGTTTGGGAGGGACTAGCAAGACGGTTCCAGCAACATATGACGGCCCCTTTGGAGCTAGGGGTCTGATCTTGCACATGAAGACTCAGTGGGGGGGATATTACTTGTGTGATGGGTTTGGAATCAATAGACCTAAAAAGGCAACCTGAGGCCTCCTAGTAGTGATGAAGCCTGAGACCTGCAGGAATGAAAAAATGAGTCCAGCTCCCCAGTTTTAGGACTATTGACTCCAAAACTCTTACACAAGTAACAGGTCCCACAGTGAGTGTTCAGGTGCAAGATTAGACCCCTAGCTCCAAAGGGGCCCTCGCACAGGCCTGTTTCTCAGTTGAGGATTGAAGCATGACGCTTAGAGGCATGTGAAAATGAGTCCAGCTTCCTCAATTTTAGGTCTACTGACTACAAAACTCTCACACAAGTATTAGGCCCCCCAGTGAGTGTGCATGTGCAATATCAGACCTGTAGCTCAACAGGGGCATGAGCACGGACCTGTTTCTCAGTTGACGATTAACTTAACATTGTCTCTCAAACAAAGTGTAATGTGTTTCCCTAAAAAATATTTATAAACAAAAATCCAAGATGAAATAACAAAACTTACTTTAACTTGAAGGAGAAGACTGGTTTCACAGATGAGAGTCACAGGGAATACACAGGAAGAATACAGGAAACATGCAGGACGAACTGACAAAGAGAATCAGACACACACAGACTATACACACAGCTGGAATTACACACAGGTGACACTAACAAGACAATGACACAGGTGGACACAATCAAGATAACAAGGAAATGAAACCGGTGTGCGTGCCTGTTAAAGTTTTTGAATATAACATCTCATGAAGTCTCAAAGAAAGGCCACCCATTTAGATCATCTGTAAAGGCACACATGTTACACTGAGCAGATACTGCAAAACACTGCAGAGCTGAAAAGCAAGGGGTTATAAGAGAGGCACCAAATGCTCCTCTGACAAGCAGGGGAATGTGCTGGCTGACCATGGGTGCATTCACACTAAAGTTGAGTGTCTCTCTTTTTTTTTTTTTTTTTTTTTTGTAGCTCAGCTCTAAACAACACAAGTCAGGTGGAATCTCATCTTCTTAAATTTAGATTTATGTAGAATTAAATCCAGGGATAGGTCAGATCTTTTTACTGTGTGACCTCAGTCTGAACAGCAAGATCTGGTATTAAATTGATTTAAACCAACAGTATGTAGTTTTTCCACCCTAACATAATATTTCTAGAGTCATTGTGATGGTACACATCACCTTACAACAGGTTGAATGACACCTCTGTCATGGTCTGAGGGGGTCTGTATCCCCTTCACTGGCGCAATGTAACTTCGATGTGGATGGTAGGAACACTTCCACACTAAAAAACTACTTACTGATTTGACTGCTTTACGGCATACGTCACTACCCCCTCGAGGCGAAAGCTAAACGTTAAGAAAAGGAGAATATAAAGTTTTTGAATTTTTAAACAGATTTAATGAACAGAATTGAGTTTAAAGTAAATATGCACTTATTTTCCTAATGGAAATAGGGACCTCTGGCTCACACTCCTGCATAGTGGGTAGCGGTAATGCTCCTCTGACACTGGATGCCACCCGCTTTTACACAAGAAGAAGAAGAAAGCTAAATGTAGTGTTATCATGGCGGAAGCAGCGAAAAACCCGAAGACAAGAAATGTTTTATCAGAGGAGACAAACAAAAGAAAGCTGGAGAGTAACAAGCTAAATGCCCAGACAGGGATAAACATTGGCCTGGCGTCCACTCGCTGGCGTGAGCTGAAAGACGAGGAGGGATGTCCGACCGATGCTGATTTAGCCCTGGTACTGCTTGGACTTGTAAGTACATGATGATTTATTCGAAAAGAAACATAATCAGACTGCACCTTATCAGTCCACATGGCTTATTTGTCTCTTGGGAAGTCCTGTCGGCTCGCTTTGCCTCCCTCTGTATGTCAACAAATGTATGTTGGTGTACGACAGTGCAGTTACACTCAACGACCCCTAGAGAACAGAAAGCCAGAATCTTACTTAGTGCCGCTTTAAGAAAGAAAAACCCGCAATGGTCACTGAAATAAGTTGAAACTGACAATATAATGATAAATATAAGTCTACTGAAAATTAATTAATGAAAATCAGACATTGCTATTGAATTGTGGTTCAACAGAATCATTTTAAAAAACAAACTAATGAAACTGGCCTGGACAAAAATGATGGTACCCTTAACTTGCACAACCTTTTGAGGCAATCACTGCAATCAGACGATTTCTGTAACTCTCAATGAGAGTTCTGCACCTGTCGACAGGTATTTTGGCCCAATCCTTGTGAGCATTATCCCTGAATTGAATCCTTCCTCATGAAATGTTGAGCACTCTAAAGTACTTCTGAGTGTTAACTGGACATGCAACGATCATGTCATGCTTTCAAAACACACAACACCCACAACACAACACCCTTTGGTCTCATTTTTTTCACAAAAATGTAACATAATCATAGTTAATGATCATAATCGACAAAATCTTTTATATAAACTAAGAAATTTACCTCAATTCTATAAATTGCTGATCCCAACCCTTTTTTTTTCTGCTTGGCCTCCCTTAAGCAGAAAGAAACATCTTTAAGCCCCCCCTACTTGACGAAACTTACTGTAGAATTGGCCAGGAGTCACTTAATGCAAGTCCAAGTCAAGTCTCAAGTCTTTATTGCCAAGTCAAGTCTTGAGGGTTTTTTTTTTGGCTGAGTCAAGGTTAGGTCTCAAGTCCCTGAGGCCATGTCCAAGTCAAGTTTCAAGTTTTTATGCCATGGTCAAGTCTTAAATCTCTAAGGGCAAGCCTTAACCCTTGTACTGTTTTAGCTTTCTCTATACATGCTCCACGCTAGGGTTGGTTTCGACCCATGCCTTAAATCAGCTGTAAATTACACAAAAAAACAATTATCTATCATACATTCATTTTCCTTATCTCTTGGTTACCTTGCCAGGCTTTATTATCCATGAAATTATTGATTTTAATATCATTTGGTGTGGTCCTTTGGGCCTTTCTTTGTCTATATACCCCTTGATTTCAATAAAAAATGTAAAATGAACCTCAAGAGAATCATATAAATAAATAAGAGGTTGTATTGTTACCTCACTATAACTAGGGGGTGTTAGAACATATATTGTAGGGGTATGTGTATATACATTTTTCCATTCTAATATTATTAACTATATTAACATCTATGGTGTAACAGGTCCATTTCACCCATATAGTTTCGGCTCTAATTATTGTGTTATAATCTGTGTATAGGTAATGCCTCAGTCTTGTTAGTCTGTGGCAGCTGCAAGTTCCATGCTCATCCACACTGGCATGGAGTTTGGCTGCTCATTCATCAGAGGGTGGCAAGTGATGTGTGGGAACTGGCAGCTTTCATTTACAATCAGCCAACCCTACAGAAAAATGGATGGGGTACAAGTCTCAGACCTCAAATCAGAGTTGATTCCGAAGTCTTGTGGGGTTGGGGATGAGATTCTGCCCCAAGTGGAGGGGTTCAAGTACCTCGGGGTCTTATTCACAAGTGAGGGGATGATGGAACAGGAGATTGACAGGTGGATCGGTGCAGCGTCGGCAGTGATGTGGACCCTAAACCAGGTCCGTCATGGTGAAAAGGGAGCTAAGCCAAAAGGCAAAGCTCTCAATTTACTGCTCGATCTTCTTTCCTACCCAACCCCTATGGTAACAAGCTGTGGGTAGTGACCGAAAGAACAAGATTGTGAATACAGGCAGCTGAAATAAGTTTCCTCCGAGGGGATAAGTTGAGACCTCAGACATCCAGGAGGGGCTCAGAATAGAGCCGCTGCACCTCCGCATAGAGAGGATCCAGATGAGGTGGCTCGGGCATCTTATCAGGATGTGCAACCGGGTTATTGCTAATATTCTGGTTATGAAAGGGTTGATGACTGCATGTAAATTTAGCCATAGATGTTGTCTTCAAGCCTCTAACGTGAGAGGGCGAGTGACCCATTTTCAACAGCAAATACCCCTCCGAAATATGGCTTCCATGTTGATACACTGCATCTGTAGCAGTTTCTACATACACTTGTCTTTGACCTCAACTCATCTACAGCAGGTGCCAGGCCCGTAGCCAGCCTTGTGGAGGGGGGGATCTTTTTTTTCTAAAAAGTGGTCTTTACCACCCGCCCCCCTAAATACACAAGCACATTTCATACGTTTTAATTTATACTTTTTATTGATTACACCTTCACTTTTACATGACTTTTCTCTCCCCAGTTGTCTCTCTGTTTTCCTCTATACGTCTCTGTTGCTCTCCTCTGCTGACATGAATGAATATGAATTAATTAAGTTTAAGTGTACTACCATCCAAACTTTCTTTTAACATGAATTAATTAATTGAATTAAATTTAAGTGTACTGTCTCTATATCATTCAAATTTTCCTTCAAATGTTGTGATTTGACCATTTTTGGCCACTATAGGCATACTTTCTCTTCTAATGTGGCACTGGATGAGCTGGTACTCATCACATTTGGTACAGGTGATTATTTTTAGATTAATGTTCAAATTCCAAACACAGCCTATTACAGCAATTTTTCACCATGTAATAAAAAAAATTCTGATAATGGCCACTTTTCAAATGTATAATTTCCCATTTTCAACCCTCTCAGTGCCAGTGTTTCTGTGGCTTTCTCCTTGTCTGTCTCTCTGTTGCTCACCTCTGCTGTCTGTTGTCTGTCTCTGCTTCTCTCTTCTGCTGCATGTCTCTGTCAACATGCATTAATTCATTGAATGAATAAACATGAATGAATTTAATGGAAATGCACCATCTCTATAATCATCCAAACATTCCTTTTACTGTGAATCAATGAGTTGAATTAAATTTAGGTGTACTATTTCTCTACTATCGGACAGTCATCTTTCTCTTAGTTGTAGCTCTCCTTGTGTCTCTGTTGCTCTCTTTTGATGTCTGTCCATATCTGTTGCTCACCTTGTTCATTTCAAAATTAATTTGAAATTTAATTAATTTTAATTTCAAAATTAAAATTAATTTCACACACATACATATGGTAAACACACAGAATTATAATGAAGTTGTTTTAAAATGTTATATCTTAATGTGTGTGTGTATATATAATAGACATCTTCAGCTATTACATAACATCTATCCTACTGATGTATACATATCCAGATTTTCTGATATCCATGACAGCTGTACCTACTGTAAAAAAGATCAAGGAAGCATCATCCATTTTTTTTTTTTTTATAAATGTCCATTTTGCATCACCTTTTGAATGATTTGGGACACTTTCTTTTCGTTAAAACTACAGTCAAGTATCACTTTTATGAGAAAAAAATAATTTTTGGCTCCTTCTCTCAAAGAAATAAATTTAACTTAATTAATCTCTTCATATTACTTGATAAATTACATATACATAAAGTCAGAATATCCAAGGCAACCCCCTCGTTCCCATTCTTTTTAATTGAATTAAAAATTTAATTTGAGTGTGTCACATATCAAATCCAACAAAAAATAATCAGCTATTCAATTTTATTCCAATTACATTAAGTGAAGTTGTCCATCATGTTAATTTGCCCATGTTTAATTTACATTTCTTTCTCTAAATTTATTTACATTTACTTTATGTTCAAATATATATTTTACCATTTCTATATTATCTATATTAGTTATCAATAATTGTACATTATTAATTTATTCATCTGCCCCCTGGTTGTGCGTGCATCTTAGTGATGACGTTGGACAAAAACCCGTCTACTGATAATAAAGTTAAAAAAAAAATAATGCTAACAGAGCTAACAGAGCTAACGACCGCTAATCGATATACGTCAGTCGAAGGGTTCAAACAAACCCTTCGATCCCCTTGCCAACGGGCCAGGGTGCTAAGTCCAGGCACCGATCCGGTTGCCTTGCACTGTGGGATTGGAGCTATGAAAAGTCCCCTGAAGTTACGAGCGGAGCGGGTACATGGACCGAACTTGTGTCGATGCGGACTTAGTATTGGAACAGGACTTCAGCTGTGGTTGATGACGTGTCACGAGTGTGCAAGTCTGGAAGTTTGCTGCAGTACACATATTGAGAAACACCCCTTATAAAGTATGAGGCTCCTGATGGGGCTGCAGGTACACACATAGGGATGTAACAGTATGAGAATGTCATATCACGGTTATTGTGACCAAAATTATCAGGGTTATTATTATGATCGTGCTATTGTTGCAGTGTGCTGAAAATGTTTTTTACTCTTTTTTTTATGAGAAATAAAAGTAAACAATTCTGGCAAGTATTTGTCATTATTATGTTATAAATGCTTAAATAGTGAGAAATTACAGGAAAAGAAAAGAAAAAAAAACAGATTTAAACTTCAAACAGGATTCTCTTCGTAAACAATTGTAAATGAACATTTTCAAAGTTTTGAGATGACCAACAATAAGCTTAACCTGTTTTACATACACTCACACATTTCTGTTTGCTCGCAGCATTAGTGTCCATGTTACAGCTTGTTATATCAGACCATGTCCAGGCGTTTTTGTTTTTTTTGTTGATTTTTACTGATGTTACGGCCTCCATATCACCAGAAAAATACCTGGCTCAATGTTAACCACAAACATATTCAGAAGGACGCCACACAGAGGACAAAGTTGATTATCTTTGTTGAAGTAAAAATACTCAAATGAGAAACAAGCTAAATGAAACAAAAGGGGCTGGAGTTGTCGGCAAAAATCAACAAAACAGGAGAAAATGATCAGGCCAACCCATAAGGGGCCGTCGCACCCAACACCTCTCCATACGCTGCCTGACCAAAAACTAAGTTAAACAAGTTAAACAAGGTATAATCAAAACCGAGAAAACAGGACCACCGACAATCTCCAGCCCAAACTAAAACAACAAAACCCAGCAACCTAGTGCTGCTGAGGAACAAAAGAGGGAAAAGGAGAAACAAAAATACCTGTAAATCCAGAAAACAAAGGAGTACAAAGAAACCTCCTGCTCCCCAGGTCTGTGTGTGTGCCCAACCATTGCTCCTCTCTCAGCTCCTCCAAATAGCCCTCCCCTCCCTGAGTGCAGATTACGCTCAGGTGCGAAGCAGAGGAGAGGAAGGAGGAGTACCAGGGAAAAACAGAGAGAGAAACAGGGCCACACAACAGTCCCTGAGGTAATTCATGTCCAGTTAGCCCCTTTCCATGACTCTCCTCTGGTCTCTCCTCTCCCTGGACGATGTCCTCCACCAATGCTGCTTGCAGCCTGAATTTTATTTGAGTTTTAGTACTGATGTGTCGTTATATTTATCTACTTGATTTTTTTCCTGCTGCTCAGAACCTAAACCATCTAGCAGAAGCCTTTATGAGATTAATCAAGTATAAACAGTCTTTGCATCCAAACATCTTCATCTACAGGTGCTTCATGATGCATCATTTATGAGATTATTTTCAACATCCCTATTTGGTTGGTCTCTGAGGTGGAGTCTCTGGCAGAGAGCAACACACCCCTGACTCATGGTTGACCTTGCTTGGTATTATCAGTGTTACAGACTTTATGTCACATTTGAATTTAAGAGAAGATACACTGATCTGCTATATTGAAGTGAACCAAGATGAAAATGTCTCCAGCGTTCCCCTGCACGGACGGAGGAGTTGTTCAACGGCCTGAGCAATGTGTTGACAAAGCCTGGAAGACTGACAGTCCCAAAGAAGGTGAAACCACGAGTCAAGTGGATTGCTGTCTGCCAGGTGCTCCACCTGATATATCTCTCTGAAATCAGGGCCCTCTGCGAGGGCCATATGGAAGATATGATATGATTTTATAAGAAGGATATGATTCAGTATCAATATGATGTGATATGATGAGTAAGGATACGATATGATGTGGAGTGATAGGATTTGATTGGATATACCTGAGTAGAGTACAGAAACGTGCGATGACATTGTGGTAGACAGTTGGCCCTGTGATTAAATGATTGTGATATTGATTGATGATGTGTAGGAATGAGGAAGTGTAGACCTGAGGGCGGACTTTTATACTTTTGGGGATGTGGCTTGGCCATGATTGACAAGAAATGGACAAGAAATCAGCACCCTAAGTCAGGAAATCATCCAAAATGTGTTTAGGAAATGAAAGGAAAAGGCGAGGGCCGGCACGAGCACCCGGGACGGGGACGGGCTTGTCGTCATATCAACCATGCCCCTCATTAAGCTCGACTTGAATCCTTAAACACCAAACAGCGACTTAAAAAAATGAGTCTCCCACACAAAGGGAGACAGAGGTATTAACCCTTTAAACATCCTCGTCTGTGATCTCCCTGATGATGGAGTCCCCGATGATCGCAGTCGTTGGAGCTGGCCGATGTGAGATCCGGGTGCTGTCCTATGGAGGTGGCGAGGGACCTCGGTCATGTTGCGACCCCCCGCTGGTGGCAGCCGCCGTGGCAGATATGGAAGATATGATATGATTTTATAAGAAGGATATGATTCAGTATCAATATGATGTGATATGATGAGTAAGGATACGATATGATGTGGAGTGATAGGATTTGATTGGATATACCTGAGTAGAGTACAGAAACGTGCGATGACATTGTGGTAGACAGTTGGCCCTGTGATTAAATGATTGTGATATTGATTGATGATGTGTAGGAATGAGGAAGTGTAGACCTGAGGGCGGATTTTTATACTTTTGGGGATGTGGCTTGGCCATGATTGACAAGAAATGGACAAGAAATCAGCACCCTAAGTCAGGAAATCATCCAAAATGTGTTTAGGAAATGAAAGGAAAAGGCGAGGGCCGGCACGAGCACCCGGGACGGGGACGGGGACGGGGACGGGGACCAGCTCGGCCCTCGCAGAGGGCCGGGACGGGGACGGGGACGGGGACGGGGACGGGGACCAGCTCGGCCCTCGCAGAGGGCCGGCACGAGCACCCGGGACGGGGACGGGGACGGGGACGGGGACCAGCTCGGCCCTCGCAGAGGGCCGGCACGAGCACCCGGGACGGGGACGGGGACGGGGACGGGGACCAGCTCGGCCCTCGCAGAGGGCCGGCACGAGCACCCGGGACGGGGACGGGGACGGGGACGGGGACCAGCTCGGCCCTCGCAGAGGGCCGGCACGAGCACCCGGGACGGGGACGGGGACGGGGACGGGGACGGGGACGGGGACGGGGACCAGCTCGGCCCTCGCAGAGGGCCGGCACGAGCACCCGGGACGGGGACGGGGACGGGGACGGGGACGGGGACGGGGACGGGGACCAGCTCGGCCCTCGCAGAGGGCCGGCACGAGCACCCGGGACGGGGACGGGGACGGGGACGGGGACGGGGACGGGGACCAGCTCGGCCCTCGCAGAGGGCCGGCACGAGCACCCGGGACGGGGACGGGGACGGGGACGGGGACGGGGACGGGGACGGGGACCAGCTCGGCCCTCGCAGAGGGCCGGCACGAGCACCCGGGACGGGGACGGGGACGGGGACGGGGGACGGGGACGGGGACCAGCTCGGCCCTCGCAGAGGGCCGGCACGAGCACCCGGGACGGGGACGGGGACGGGGACGGGGACGGGGACGGGGACCAGCTCGGCCCTCGCAGAGGGCCGGCACGAGCACCCGGGACGGGGACGGGGACGGGGACGGGGACGGGGACCAGCTCGGCCCTCGCAGAGGGCCGGCACGAGCACCCGGGACGGGGACGGGGACGGGGACGGGGACGGGGACGGGGACCAGCTCGGCCCTCGCAGAGGGCCGGCACGAGCACCCGGGACGGGGACGGGGACGGGGACGGGGACGGGGACGGGGACGGGGACCAGCTCGGCCCTCGCAGAGGGCCGGCACGAGCACCCGGGACGGGGACGGGGACGGGGACGGGGACGGGGACGGGGGACGGGGACCAGCTCGGCCCTCGCAGAGGGCCGGCACGAGCACCCGGGACGGGGACGGGGACGGGGACGGGGACGGGGACCAGCTCGGCCCTCGCAGAGGGCCGGCACGAGCACCCGGGACGGGGACGGGGACGGGGACGGGGACGGGGACCCGGGACGGGGACGGGGACGGGGACCAGCTCGGCCCTCTGCCCGCCCTGATTTCAGAGAGATATATCAGGTGGAGCACCTGGCAGACAGCAATCCACTTGACTCGTGGTTTCGCCTTCTTTGGGACTGTCAGTCTTCCAGGCTTTGTCAACACATTGCTCAGGCCGTTGAACAACTCCTCCGTCCGTGCAGGGGAACGCTGGAGACATTTTCATCTTGGTTCACTTCAATATAGCAGATCAGTGTATCTTCTCTTAAATTCACAATGTGACATAAAGTCTGTAACACTGATAATACCAAGCAAGGTCAACCATGAGTCAGGGGTGTGTTGCTCTCTGCCAGAGACTCCACCTCAGAGACCAACCAAATAGGGATGTTGAAAATAATCTCATAAATGATGCATCATGAAGCACCTGTAGATGAAGATGTTTGGATGCAAAGACTGTTTATACTTGATTAATCTCATAAAGGCTTCTGCTAGATGGTTTAGGTTCTGAGCAGCAGGAAAAAAATCAAGTAGATAAATATAACGACACATCAGTACTAAAACTCAAATAAAATTCAGGCTGCAAGCAGCATTGGTGGAGGACATCGTCCAGGGAGAGGAGAGACCAGAGGAGAGTCATGGAAAGGGGCTAACTGGACATGAATTGCCTCAGGGACTGTTGTGTGGCCCTGTTTCTCTCTCTGTTTCTCCCTGGTACTCCTCCTTCCTCTCCTCTGCTTCGCACCTGAGCGTAATCTGCACTCAGGGAGGGGAGGGCTATTTGGAGGAGCTGAGAGAGGAGCAATGGTTGGGCACACACACAGACCTGGGGAGCAGGAGGTTTCTTTGTACTCCTTTGTTTTCTGGATTTACAGGTATTTTTGTTTCTCCTTTTCCCTCTTTTGTTCCTCAACAGCAGTAGGCTGCTGGCTTTTGTTGTTTTAGTTTGGGCTGGAGATTGTCGGTGGTCCTGTTTTCTCAGTTTTGATTATACCTTGTTTAACTTGTTTAACTTAGTTTTTGGTCAGGCAGCGTATGGAGAGGTGTTGGGTGCGACGGCCCCTTATGGGTTGGCCTGATCATTTTCTCCTGTTTTGTTGATTTTTGCCGACAACTCCAGCCCCTTTTGTTTCATTTAGCTTGTTTCTCATTTGAGTATTTTTACTTCAACAAAGATAATCAACTTTGTCCTCTGTGTGGCGTCCTTTTGAATATGTTTGTGGTTAACATTGAGCCAGGTATTTTTCTGGTGATATGGAGGCCGTAACATCAGTAAAAAACAACAAAAAAAACAAAAACGCCTGGACATGGTCTGATATAACAAGCTGTAACATGGACACTAATGCTGCGAGCAAACAGAAATGTGTGAGTGTATGTAAAACAGGTTAAGCTTATTGTTGGACATTGTTGGTGCCTGGACTTAGCACCTTACCCATTTTTGCCCTTTTTCGGAAATTCTCGCCGACATTTTGGGACATAATAGCCGCAGTTTTCTTTGTTTTTCTTTCTTTATCTTCCTCTTTAACCATTTTCTCGTTGTCTTCTTCTTCTTCTTCGTCTTCTGCGGTTATAGGGGCATTACCGCCACCCTCTGGACTGGAGTGTGAACAGGAGCACAGGAGAAATGGACGTTTGTTTTTGCAACGTTACAGTTGTCTGTCAACTCATGCCCCAAGGTCCCCAGACTCGGTGCTAGGGCTGCGATCTGCTTAATTACCTTTCCTTTTTTGATCAGGTGAGAATGATTTGGAATAGTTATTTAAAAGGTGACAGCCATTTATATTTATTTATATGACATGACAGAAAACCTTCACCGAGGCGGCGGGGGGGGCTCTGGAGGGGGGGTTCGAACGAACCCTTCGATCCCCCTTGCCTACGGGCCAGGGTGCAGCTTGGGGTACGTTTTTTGGTCCTTTGCTCTGGCCCTCGTGGCCCTACAACCAGCCTGACTCACCAGGAATCGTCCCAGTCCTCCAGATTAGCCACTCTGGGCCTGGAAGCAGCTACCAGACTTCCAAATATAACACCACATTGCCAACTCTCTTCCTCTTAAGTTCCTCTTAATTGGGTGATCTGATCACATTGGTGCCCCTGGCTGGCTGTGGCTTATGTATTTTTATTAAAAATGTTCAGAAATGATTGCAGTTTGTAGTCCTTGGAAGCGGTTCACTATCAACTATCTTTTCAATACACAAGAGTAAAAGTGGGGCAATGTCAGATGCATTTTAGATTGAAAAATCTTCCATGCATGTTTACCATGAACATTATTCCAGGTTTAGATCTTGGAACGTGTGATTGTTGTTGTGTAAACAATTTAGGGTTACTTTATATTTAATAAGTGTTTCATAATGCATTTAATTTGATCTCATGGAGACATACTCCAAGTTTGCAAATTAGACAATTCACTGGGAACAAACCTTTGTCAGAATTCCTACTCGAGGAGTCACGGTACACTGTCATCAAACTTGCAAGTGGAGTGCATCTAACTTGAGTGTGATAAAATTCCCTGCTCCCTTAAACAACCTGGTTCACAGCCATTGGTGTTTTATTTTATTGTTGATCTGCCTCTTTCTCTATTATGGCAAATCTTTAACAAACTAAGAATGTAATAAATGTTTATCCAGAGCCGAAACCAGTAATTATGTCATCTTAGCATCACTGTGTTCTTTCTGGTATTTTGACAGCTTTCGCTTTGACGTCTCATAGAGCTTTGTCCTACATCTTTTATCATCTGAAATGTTGATAAACTTGTCTACCTGCCACAGCTATTTATCTGATGATCCAAACAATACAAATGTATCATTTGTGATTTTACAAGGCCAGGGTAACTGGCCCAAGGTTAAAATAAGTAGTGTTTCAATATTAGATCAAAAACCTTAAAAATATAAAGCAAAAGGGGAAAATGACATTTAAGAACTGAAAAAGGCATCACTTCAATTAGTTAAGAAAGAACTTATGCAATGCTGCACATTCTGACATTAAGTAAGTGTTTGCGCCAACAATAAGTTGTTAACATGACTCAATAAGTTGGCATTTAAACAGCAAAATGTCACCTTCTTAATCAGATATAGGCCAATAATATCTAAAGGAATTAGATTTACACAGACAATGAAATGATTATGGTTGGGACATCTTTTTAATGAAATCGAAAGTTATTGAAGAGGAGTGGTATGAACATATTAGGGATGCTGAGATAAAACATTTGATGAACTGAGTGACAAGTGGGTTTAATAAAGTAAGGTCCTCACCCACTTTGCCGCATGCACTTTCATGAGGACAACATATTTAAAGAGTTTGAGTGAGCAGACAGAATTAATTCTCACATGCAGTTGGAAAAACTGCTGTATAAAAAAGCTGCCCATATGTGGAAAAGGCCCTTATTATGGTTTGTTTCATTCTCTTACATCTACCCATGTGAAAAGATGAGAAGAAACAGCAAATATGGTGAGCAGCTGCAAGTTCTTTGAAAAGAAGCATTTTTCAAATAATATTATAATATATAATTAAACATTATAAAATATATAAAATATAATAATAGTTATGAAGCAATTTTTATGAAAGTTTCAGAGAATGCTGGTCATGGTGCAAGTAAGGAGTAATTAGATTTTTGTGCTGATCCAAACAGGGATGCAGATTCAGGTTTGTTTCTAAATGTTATGTTAACGTTGCAAGATGGGTCAGTTTTTTGTTGGGTTTGACTCAAATTAGACCTTAAAGCAAGCATCCAGTTGAACTGCCATTAAATTGGGTTTAATTGGTCTAATAGTATGAATTCATGTTTAATGATGTAACTTCTGTTTATGGTTGATGTAGGATAAAGCACTTGGAGTGATTGTTTGTCAAGGTCATACTAATATATGTGTGCTGTTTGCAGGAAATACCATGTTTTTAATTTTGTTGATCTCTGAAGTTAATGTCAGGGCCTGTAATAATAACGGAACAGGGCTAAAGGAAAGGCCAAAGATTTGTATTTGTAGTTACTGAAGCTTTGTAAGTCCACAGCAGCAGGCCGTCCACACCAAGGATCCTAGGCTGCCAACAAGACAAGAATCAGAGACAAGTGTAAGAGCAAACAAAAAGGGGCAAAGATATATATAGAGGAAGGACAGAAAGAGGGTGTTACAGAGACAGAGAGGGAGGAGCTCAGTGTACCAAATCCCCCCCTCAGTCCAAGCCTATTGCAGCTTAACTCCCTGCTGGTGCAGGCCTGAGCCAGCCCTAACTGAAAGCTTTATCAAAAAGGAATGTTTTAAGTCTAATCTTAAAGGTAGAGAAGATGTCCGCCTCCCAACCCATGGTCAGTAAATGGTTTCAGAGAAGAGGATCCTGATAACTGAAGGCTCTACCTCCCATACAACTTTTAGAGACTGTTGGTACCAAGAACAGGCCAGCATTTTGGGACAGTAACAATCTAGAGGGGTTGTACGACACTAAAAGCTCTTCAAGATAAGTTGGTGCCTGCCCACCAAGAGCTTTATAGGTGATTCTTGGTCAGGTCTCCCATGAAAAAGTGATCTTCTGATCTCAATTGGGCTAACCTGGTTAAATAAAGATTGAATATGGGAAGCCAATGCAGAGAAGCTAATACAGGGGTAATGTGTTCTCTTCTCCTAGTTCTACTCAGTACTCGTGTGGCAGCATTTTGAACTAGCTGAAGTGTCTTAAGCAACTTGCTGGGACAGCCTGATAAAAGAGAAAAACAATAATCCAGTCTCGAGGTAACAAAAGCATGGACTAGTTTTTTGCATCTCTCTGAGACAGGATAGGCCTGATTTTAGCAACGTTACGAAAATGAAAAATATTCTTAAAATTTGTTTTGTGTTGGAGTTGAAGGACAAATTCTGATCAAATAGAACCCCAAGATTTCTACCAGTTGTGTTTGGTGCCAGGCTAATGCCATCTAGGGCCATTGTCAATCAATCAATCAATCAATCAGTCAATCGATCTGTATTTGTATTGTGCCTTTTCATAACAACTGTTATCTCAAGGCACTTGAGATTTCATTAGAGAAGATTTTCTCTAAGGGGAGGTTGGAGGTTTGTGCACTTATGGCACTTCAGTTTATCATTTTGTATTTGTTATTTTGTGTATATGTTTTTAAGAATGTATCATATAAGCAATAAGTTCTTGCATTCTTGCAGGTACTACAGATACTACTGCCACAGCTAGTGGTAGTAGTTTTGTACACCTGAATGTTTTTCTATACAGACTGCTCTCACTTGTTCCCAGTATGTTTTCTCAGGTTTGTTTATGCATTTGTACATCCATGTCAGAGGTCATTTTCTACCTTTGTAAGCGAAAGTATACAATATAGTATTTGTATTCTATTCTATCCTTTTTGTGACAGCTGAGAAGAGGCTTTAGTGACTAAATTATTCTAACTTAAAGCACAACTTAAATAATAAGAAGATTAACCCTACAATGGAAGCTCATTAAGGTACTCGTAGTAAAATGTGTAATTATAGCATTCAAATTGAGAGACAACTTTATTTCCTCTTGTTGTCTTCAGCTTTTCCTCTACACTAACTGCCAAAAGTGGCCCACAGAGTTGGCTGGCACTCCTGTCATGTGCCTATACTGCCTATTCCATGGTCCGGCTCTGCACTCAATGATCGGACAGTGTCAGTGAAAACAGAGAATTAGTCATTTAGAAAAAGTGAACATGTAAACAGAGCTGATGAAGAAAATGAGTTTCCTTTGTCTCCTAGGTGAGGGGAAATGTATAAAAGGTCAAAAACATAAGAATGTGTCTTGGGAAAATGGCAGAGGTTTGGCTTCCAAGATGGATGATTCATATTTACTGCCGCTGGAAGTTATGTAGGCTGAGGGAGGAAAAACACAATCTGGGCTTTATGGCACAGACAGTATTGATGCTGAAGGGTAGCATTGCTAATGAGGGAGGATCTTCAATAAAATTCCCAAAGAAGGAGAGGCTGAATGGAAGAAAAAGCCTGCAGCAATTTTATCGTTTTTGTCGTGCAATTGTAAGATAAAATCTTAATATTAAGACTCATTTAAAAAGTTTGTTGGTTTAGTCACACTAAAATGCATTTAAACTGGTCAGGTCAGATTATTACCATCACCTGATTATGTCCTATTAAAGGATTAATAAAATCAAATTAATGAGTGCATTGCCTTTTTCAAAACAAAATTACAACACCAATAATTAAGAGAGGGTGTGGGAAGTTTTAGGTAAGACAAATTATGTTAAAAACAAAAGAGCAGATGAGCAAATGAAAGACAACTCTTTGAAGTTAGAACACACCCAGTGCCTGACTGCCGTGTTAATGTACATCATTCACCAATCCAATGCCTACAATGATTTAAAAGTAGAATGACACTCTGAGAGGATCAGAGTCTTCTGGATGATCAACGCCTGCGATCTGTTCATGACGATGAGGACGGGTTTAACTCTAACTCTCATCTTTGCACTATCCAGCTCAGGTAAATCATCTTACTTAAGAGTCTTATATAAACATAACTTCAGAATTAAGAGAAGATTTTACACTTTAAACTTTTTATTTGTTGTGAAGCAATAAAATTGTGAGGCAGTTGATGGACATGTTTTTAAAATGAAATGTGTTTTTTTAATAGCCTTTTGTCTGAATAATATTGCAGGGCAGAAATAGTATTTGCTTAATGATCTTGTTAATGTTATGTAAAGATGGAGGATTTGAAAATAAAGTCTTGCATTATTTTATACTGTTTAGTGCTAAGTAAGTGTGTAAATCATGGGAATAAATGTTTCATCCAATTATCCATCCAACTCTGCATTACTATAAGATTTTTCTTTGGATGAATCTGTTTTGACTATCAGAGGCTTTTACCCTCTGGGTATGTGACTTTGAGTTTATATATTTCACAAAGGCTTTATTATGTTGGAAGCTTCAGGATAACATTTACAAAAAAAGTATTTCATTGTTTTGTTTTAATTTTCAATTGTACTCCCACTACCTTTTACACCATGTCCCCTAATGCAGTTTTTAAGTTTATATGAATATTGTTTATGTTGAAAATAAACTTAAAGAAAGAGGCTTTGTTGTTGGATAAAGCAAGCTGAATCGCAAATCAAACGTCTGCAAGTTAAAGCATTTGGACATGCTGACATGGCCAATACCACCTGCTGAAGATCAGACTGAGCGCCAGATTGAGGAATCAAGGCAATTTAAGTGACTTTGAACGTGGTGAAGTTGTTGGTGCCAGACGGGCTAGTCTGAGTATTTCAGAAACTGTTGATGTATGGAATTTGAAAAATAACAATCTCTAGGGTTTAGAGGGAAGAATCCTAAAAAGAGAAAATATTCAGTGAGCTGCTTAAGACAAAGCCTGGTTGATGATAGAGGTCAGAGGAGAATGGTCAGAATGATTCTAGATGACAGAATGGCAAAAGTAACTCAAATCAATTCATGACAGCCAATATATGCTGAAGACCATTTTGGAATGTAAACATGTTGAATCTTAAGGCAGATGGGCAACACTAGCATCATATCTCTACCAATCCCCACATACTCTTTAAAAAAAAAGTTTTGAAAAACTGTTACCAATACTGGTATAGCTGGAAAGCCTGAAAAGTCATCTATACAACAATATACAGCTTGTAAGGATTGTAAGCAGCTAAATGTGTGGGTTGTGTCCCCCAAAACGTGCCTATATCCCCTGCAATCGGTAGCTGGTGTTACAGTTTGGCAGCATTATTTGGTGTGAGCCCTGGTACCATTTCCAAACTCAGGGCCGAGTTCCCTGATGGTGAACACAGACTGCAAAAGGGGTGTTCCAGACAACACCCCAAGAAGACTGGTTCTTTACCATGTCTTCACTGAGAAATCATGGGCTGTCGTCTATGTGAATAGGTGATTTTGGTATATTTTTTGGGGCTACTAATTAATTCTGCAGTTATCTCTCTGTTACGTTTAATTGTATTAATTCTGTTAATGGGACAGACATTATGGTTCAACCATGTGGCAAAGACCATTCTTTGTATAAGGAAAAGGATGACTGGTCATATACTACATTTTGTCTGTTGTGAGTTCTGAATACCAACATTTTTTTTGTCAAAAGTGAGAATATTTAGTAAGAAGAAAATTGGGATATATTGTCCTGCCTGTACTGTAGTGTTGTTAAGTGTGAAGTTTGCATGGTCTCCTTGTGCATGTATGGTTCAAAGGCATGCGCATTAATTAATTGGTGACTTTAAATTGCACATAGGTGATTAACTCTACATGTCGGCCTTGCAATCAGCTGGCTAACTTTCCAGGGTGTACTCTGCCTCTTGTACAATGTCACCTGGAATAGGCTTCAGCCCCCCATTACCCTGAGAGGATAGGCCGTATAGATAATGGATGCATTGATGGATCTGTGCATCTTAATCTCAAATCTACATTCTGTTTATCTTAATTTTGTCAGAACTAAACAAAATCTTTTTAAATTTGTCAGACCTGAATTAAATTTGTAACACCAAATTCTATTATTTATCCGTGTGCAACAGGCTAATGAAGGTTTGTTGTCTGATACATCTATCCATTATCAATTCTGGTCATCTTGATCAGGGTCACAGGGGTCAAAGCCTATCCCATCTGTCATTGGGAAAGAGGCTCAAACTACCTGGACTGTTCTCTAGTTAACCACAGGGCTGCATGGAGAGACAACCAACTTGACAAGCTGGGGTAAAAAAAATAATCGTTTGGTGGAGTTATCTCCAATATTATGATTTTAGCTGTGAAATCAAGTTTTGGCTATTAGAGGAAATGTATATAATTTTAGTAGAAGCTGACATTACACAAGGGAGGAAAAAGCACCTAATTAAATGTTGTGGGTCTAAAGATGATGGTAGATTTAACTCACTACCTGTTAGTGTGTTGATAATTATTTGTCATTCAGTTTGTCTTTTTATAACTATAAAGTAGTTGTTCATGGTATGAGTTAAAATGTAAGGGGTTGATTTTTAATTTTGTAGGATTCATCCTTGCATTATGCAAACAGCTCATGGAAGGACAGAACTGACTGTATACCTAAGATCAGAGGCAACATTTTTTAACGAGGGGCAGGGCACTAAAGCTGAGCATCTAGGGCACATGACTCATTCTATTAAGAATTTTATTGCATGAGAGTTTAATCCTTTTGTAGACCTAATTTCTATAAGAAAATAATTAAGTTTACTGTGCATTTATTTGTGTATTTGTGCACCTCAACAAAAGGGGTTATGTTTTTGCCAACATTTGTCTGTTTGTGTGCAAGATAATTCAAAAAAGTATCAAGAGATTCTGATCTCTTTTTTCTGTGAATGGCAGTTGTGGCACAAAGAAGGAGTTATTTGACTTGGGTGTTGATTCGAATCCAGATCCAGGAAATCCTGGAAGGACTAGCTAACATTGCAAGACAGTGCAGTTTTCAACATTTTTGTAATAGCTTAGCTAATAATGTTAGTATAGCTTTCAAAAACATTTGCAGTTTTTCAAATCACTACTTTTACTCTTACTTGAGTAACTACTGAGGGAAGCACTGTGCAAGTGACATTTTAAAGGACAATGAGGGAACTGAGTGAAAAAGTAAAGTGAATTACTTAAAGCTTTCCATCAGGTAGGGTTGTCATGGTATCAAAATATCATAATTTTTAGCATAATGACACTTGATACCAAGATGATACTTGAAACTGAAACCGGAACTTGTGTGATACTTGATTACTAATGGATCAAAATAGTATATTGACATGGGTTTGACCAAATTAAAGTTTATCAACAATAAAAAGGGTAAAATATACATTTACAGTCAAGTTTTAGTGATAAAATTTCTGTAAGGAAAAAAGTTTATCTGCATATCTGTACAATCATTGATATGATCTACCTGTATATCAGAGACAGGTAACTTTGGTTACCAACAGGGCCATATAAAACCCTTCATTACTGTCTGAGGGCTACATTGTTACAAATCATCACATACTCATAAAAAGGGAACGGCAAATATCTATCTTTTGTCAGAAGCAGTCATTGCATAATTATCTTGTTACTCAAATAACAATGCAGACTTAACTGTGTTTGACACAGTCAGGAAGCCACTTTAAGCTTTTTAAAGAAGCAAAACAATAAATGTTTAGAATAAAAAAATATTTTACTTTCATTTGCTTAACCCATGTATATTTACTAATGTTGTTTTGGTCTTTTAATATACTGGGACATAAAAGAGCTTTAAACAAACATTAACAGCAAAGAAAGTTCACTTTAATCTAAACCACTATTAGCAAAAGCAAAGCATATGACAATAAGATTATATATTGTATAAATGTGTATTTTTCTCTATTTCATAGCCTCAGCTTTACATGGTTTTTGTATTTGCTTCTCAGACATATGTTGCTTTCCTCATATTAACAGCTTGATGATTTTTGAAAATGACTCATGGGTCATTTTGAATAAGTTTAAGGGGTGTATGTGGTCACCCGGCTGCCACTTGCCAACCCCTGATGTATATTCATACATGGGCTGCTTGGGCTTCAAAGCAAGATGGTTGATGGATCAACTCCCTGGTCAGTGGCGGTCTTTATATGTGGAGTTTGTACATCCCTCTTATCCACTCTTGGGGTTTTCCCAGGTACTTTGGTTTGAAGCCAAATGCTCAATAGCTTAATTACTGGCACTTAATTGCCCTTAGGTGTGTCTGTGAAAGTTTTATGGTGTCTTATATCAGCCATGGGATTGACTGACATTGAGTTCAGGGTGTACCCGCCTCTTGCCCAATCGGAGCTTGGACTGGCTCCAGCCTCCCATGACCCTGTAGAGAATAAGCTGTAAAAAATAAGGCATAATGTTTAAAGATAATGGGTAGATGTGTTCATCCGTTTGGCATCAATTTTCTGTTCACTTAAACACAACATGGTACTTTGAACTGGCAGAGAGTAGAACTACTTTGTGTCTTTTGCTATCACACACTTCACCAGTCGTCAGCATGTAGGTCTGGACCCAAAAGTGGGTTTTGAAGCTCTTTTCAATGGGTCCCTCAACAACTTACCATCCTACATATTATTATTATTATTATTATTATTATTATTATTATTATTATTATTATTATTTTACCATTTTTTCCACTTAAGAGAAATATATTGTAGTCAAATTTATTTGTCTAAGTTCAAAGTCATTCAACTAAATTTTTTCATGTTTTCATGTAAAAATGGAGGGAAATTAAACATGAGCACATATGTCCATGAAGAACTTCTATTATGATAGACATATTTACTTTGTCCCCACCCTTGAGGACTGTAATTAGGCCAAACCAGTTGAGCAGTGCCATACTGGACTGCTGAATATTGTAGCAAGTAACGTGTTAAGTCACCAGACTCCAGCTGTTTTCTTCTTTGCGTATCACTGAAAAGTGTACCCAAATACTAAGTGGCAAAAGTACATTTTAAAGTATCCATAAAGGGGGGGTTAACTTTGGAGAGTTACCTCACCAAATTGGGCCACAAGCCTGTTTTTATGGTTACAGACTGTCACACTGAAATCACTAAAATGACAGTGTGAGGAGTGGTCTATACTCATCCCCTTATGTGATCCTGCTCATTGAGATCTGCATCTGCCCAAGTCCACGATTCAAAAGAAAAATGATAAAGACAAGGTTACATCCGATTACTTTGTTGTAGTCTTTCAGATGAAGCAAAGAGGTTATACCATGATTATAAGGGTATGTGTGCACAGATGAGACAAAACCACTGCAGCATCAAGGGAAAATCACACTATTTTGTGCAAAAAAAGAAGCGCTAAATATCAGCTCTATGACAGCAGCAAGAAAAAGCAAGTAATAATGGGAGGGTATTATGTTTGTGTTTTTAAATTATTATTTAGCCAGTAACCTGTGAAAAAATCATGCACGACACAGGAGCAAATTAGTGTTTCTCATCAATGAGACTGAAAATTAATGACAACATAAAACATTATTTACTTCTGGCAAATTAAAGGCAACTAAAACACTGATAAAAATGTGCTGTGGAAAAACAGCATAATCTGTAGCCTCACCTTCGGAGGAGTTTCATGAGTCAACGATTCAGACAGAAAATTTAATAGGGGACACTGAGAAAGTTCTAACACTTGTACACATTTTCCCTTATGACTTCCAGATAATTTGATCTAAAACTTGTAAATACAAAAATAAATACAAATAAATTTTGTGGGGGTTTTTTTTTTTATCTCAAAAGGAAAAGATTGATGTAATAAGTTTAAAAAGCACATTAACAAGGGAAACTGTAGCATCACTTTGGGTCAATCATAAACATTTGTCAAAAAAACTTATATCTTACATCTGAAATCTTAGCACACCCTCTGTTATTCATATTTCTGCTGTCTTCTTCCATAATGTTACCTAATATTCCTCTTTGTCTTGGTTTCAATTCTTCAAATTCCAGGTATTTCTTGAAGTCAAAGCAATATAGGCTTCTGCTTAGAGCTGGAAACCTTCAAGAGTAACCTTATCTTTAAATAAGTTAAATTGGGTCATAAGTATATTTTGCAGGAGGATATTAATTAGCCAAAAATGTCCACAGCAGGATATATGAAAAGGAAAGGTTAAGCTGACATTTTGAATTTTTTTTTCAAAAAATTAAAAATGACATGCTGGGCTCTCATTTAATTTAAAATGTCATTATTTTACAGTTGAAAAGCTACAACACCTACCAGTTAATGATTCTTGAAATGTGGCTATTTCATATGAAAAACACCTAATATTAAAACAACAAAACAATGAACAATCTTGATAAAATTAGGATTATCAAAATCAATCATAATTGTGATTGTAATTAAATATTAAGTTTACATGATATAATGTAGTTTTTTTCTCAAGGCAATTTTTATTTTGGTCCCAAGCCAACAAAGTTTGGAACCTCGGAAACAGATGGTCCAGGATTTGAGTCCTGCCCAAGCTGTCACATGTTGATGTGTCCTTGGGCAAGATCCTTGACCCTGAATTGCTCTCACTACTGCATCAGAGACGTGTCAATAGGCATAACAGCATGTGAACGTGTTAGCTGATACTGATAAATAACTTACATAGAAACTTCATGGGCGTTAGTAGGTAGGTGTGACCTGGGGTGTGAAAGTGCTTTGAGCATTCAGAAAGACTAGAACAAGGTCAAATCCTTTTACATTCATTTTAAAGACAAACATAACATAACATAACAAAAAACATGTGAGAAAAAAAAGTGTAGTGTATAACTGCTAGGGCTGGGTTCTGACTTATAATTAATTGCTATAAAAGTGTTATTTTTTAAAAGAAATAACAGTATTAATTGTTATAGAGATCTTTTTTAAGTTCCACACAGCCCTCCATGGTAATTTATGATATTGAACTTTCTATCGTGTATGTCATTAGAACACAAATATTGCCTAAATAAAAATGAATAATAAAAATTAAATAACTGAATAAAAAGTATTCTCAGGTCAAAGTAACACTCCATGGACAGACCCGGCAGCATGGGTGGGCATTGGGGGGCCATGCTGATGTTTATACTGATCTTTGACATATTCAAGAGTGTGATAGCACATAAAAAATATCCAGCCTCTGATCATTTTTTATATTGAAAATCAGTCATTTTGTGTTTTTTTTTTCACCAAATCAGTGGCATCACCTATGGAATTGGCATTTAAAGGGTTAAAATCCATTATCTTTTAAAAATATTAATTATTTTTGATCAGGTTTGAGCTTGAGGAAGAGATTTGGGGAAAAAAAATGAAAGAAATATTTATCTGATATGTTTTTACAGCAGCTAAAGTTGTGGCTTTTAAATAGCCAAAACAGGACTAAATAATGTGTTTTAATACAGTACCCATGGGTTAACGAGCTTCCACACACAAAGCGCACTAAAATACTTAATCACTAACAGCTTAGTCACTTGTCTTTCAGTGCACAGCACTACACTACCGTATTTTTTATATAAGTTTTAGGATGAACTGCCCCTTTTTAGTGAGAGAAAATTTTATGTCAGCACTGTTGGAGTGGCCACAGAGCCAGTGTTCAGTCCGAGGCAGGTAAAATATAGGTCCAAAAAGTATGTCCCCCTGAAAAAATGCAATGCCCCCCCCCACCCAGTTTGCTTCTACAGCTGGGTCTGTCCATGGATTTGCTTGAGTAAAATCAGAAAGTACTTAATTTAAATGAGAACTTGGTATTTTCTGTAACAGCGGGTATGTGACAAAGCAGCTAGTTACTGGCCTTGGCATGTCAGAATAGTTCATGATACAATCTGATAGGTGTTTATCAAGTTTACCAAAGTGCTGCACAGTGACTACTGAGGAGAACTTAAATAGAATAAAATAAATTTAATTGAAAACAAATAAAAATAACAATTAAAACTAATAAAACCATATTAATGTTAAAAAAAACAAATAAGAAAATCATCAACAATTTGCTTACATGAAAGCAAACTTAAGAGAATAAATGACTCAAGAAAACAGAGACCACAACTCTCATGCTGAATTAAAAGCCAATGAGCAAAAATATATTTTAATATAACTTTTAAAGTAGGTAAAGCGGGGGACATTCTGATTTCAAGAGATAAGTTACTCCATAATTTACAGGCAACGACAGAGAAGGCTCAGTCACTTCGAGTTGTTAGTCTGGCACAAGGAACAACAAGAAAAAGCTGTGCCTCAAACCTCAAGGATCTCAACAGTCTGTAGACTTTTAAAAGATCAGAGGTGTAACAAGGTGCAAATCCATCTAAAGAATTAAGAACAAGCAATAAAAAACTAAAATGAACTGTAAAGTCAACAGGAAGCCAATGGAGAGATGCGAGGTTGCTTTAACATAATTATGGATGTACTTTTTTAAGCAAACCAGTATAATTACAAAATATTTAAGTATTGTGTTTTTTGTTCTAAAGTTTGCTTAGTATCAGTATGACAGTTCAAATTTTATCATTAGTTTATGAAAAACCTTCATCAATTCAACTTTCATTTTTATTTTATTTCAGTTAGTACTTGGATACCACAGGACAAATGTAACAAATTATCCCCACAAAATCACATTCAAAAAATGCGGTGGCTTTTGTGAAAAAAAAAAAAATGTTAAAAAGTACTCAAGAGAGCTTCTTAATTACAGAAACTGGAGTAAATATTAGCAGTCTACCCTCTGCTCTGACATAACACCTATGAGTATTTTAAACGAGGATGTTATATTTGTGTTAGTTTACAGTATGACACAGCTTTGGAAACACACAGGAGCGAGAATGGCATGTTGCTCAACATACACACAAAGGTGAAAATATGTTCTCTAGTGATGTAGCAAATAGAAGTTCGAATCCTTCACCCCCAACCTCCAGTAAAATTAAGAGTATCAGTGTTCTTCAGTAAACTATGTCAGTGGTGTTGGCACAAAAACTAATTTTCTGCATCATGTCTGTTGTCCAAGTGCTGTTTAGGATTTTTCTATGTTTACACCCTCTTTCAGGACCAGTAATTAATATTTTTTTCACTATTAAAGGTCTGCACCATGAATTATGCCTATTTTTCCAGCACGCATTAATACTTTTATTTCTGTTGCAGCTGGAGCTCTGCAATGTGAATCCTGCACAAATTATGAGTGCTCAAGTATAGAGACTCAGACATGCACTACAGAAACAAAGTGTGTAACAGGTGCTATATCAGGTAACTATTTTGACAAAGACCTCATGGTTAAATACACGAATTGCAAAATTTTGTTTTCTGTCCACCATCATTGACAAACTACATTTTGATTTTGCAGCCTTTATTGGAACTCAAACTATAAATTTGATCTACAAGGGATGTGCATCAGATGACCTTTGTCCAGACACAAGCAATCAGACATTTTCAGTCAACCTGCTTTCCAGAGGATTCATTGCAAATGGGCAGTGCTGTGATACAGACAACTGCAACACAGACAATTTAACACGTAAGTACAGTTACTTATCCTCTCATTGTCTTCTGTTGCCCTGCTCCTACACTCTTTTATTACATTTGCACCACACTGGCCCTATTTTTCAAACAGTACCAAGCAAATAAGCACTGGCAAATGCTTATCAAAACCTTATGAAATGGAATGTGGCGTTCCTCAGGGTTCTGCTTTAGGTCCCACACTTGTTGATCTTTATATGCAACCTGCTGAAGATGTCATCAAGAGGCACAGCATTATTTTCATTTCTATGCTGATGCAGTTTAAATTCACAGTGTGTCCTGATAACACAGGGCCAAGTGTTGCCATTTTAAACTGTATTTTAGGTGTTGGGTTTTTAAAGCTCAATAAAACTCTGGTTTTAATCATTACTTCACAGAGAGAGAGGGAGACTTGATAGCAGTTTTAGGATATCTACAGAGAGCAGGTGAAAGTGCTTGTAGGTCACAATTTGGGTTAATTTTGTAATAGAAAGTACAGACATCCAGAGTCACTGAGGGCAGCAGGGGAATAAATTCTCTATCCCTCTGTAAGGTAGGATGAGAGACAGAAAAACAGTGGTATTTGTTCATAACAAAGGGAGAGTTGGTGACTGTGGTGTCCTTATAAAAGTACAAATCTTTGCCAACATATGCTGATTAAGAGAATCGCATACATGTCTCATTCTTAAGCTTGGCATCTGCCAGTATACAATGAACAATAACTGACCAGAAGTCTCTCCCTCTTTTTTTCTTTTTACAGTCAAAACACAAAGCAAGTTTTGTTATTTTAAGAGTAAAAACAGCTGCTCCTTCAATGGAAAAGTTGAACCTGAATGACTTCATCAGACTGAAGAAAATGTGCACATGTAAACATGGCTGCTGACAAGATCATCTGTGGTTTAACTCCATGCTCACATTCAGGACATCAACATACAGTATCAACTGCCCACTCATCCACTCCTCTGCTATTCCTGCTACTGTTCATCCTCTAAAATAAACTGTGTTAGAATCCTAAATACTTTATAAATATTATAAATTAATATTAAGCCAGTGTTGGAATCCATCTTGATATTTGCACAGAGCCCAACAGAGAAATAAGCCAGTCAGCTAAGCTAAACAAGCTACGCAGCACTACATAACATCTGCATATCGTGCTTTGTGATGTACTTGAGGTTCAGTCAGTAAAATTATGATTACTATGCAGGGCCACCTTTGGCCAAAGTGAGGTCCTAAGCTGATGTTTTTGGGGCCTTTTTCTTAGTAGACAATTTGCCCTGTTTTACTTGTTGGATATATTCAAAGTTTCAGTCTAATTATACTTTGGTTCATTTACATAAGTAAACACTATTAATAAGTTAGCTATTGCATTACTTACTAAAGAATATTTATTGCATTGCTTCATGAGATCTTCCTGTTCTCCTTTAATAAGAAAACAATCATTACAAAAATACACTAATTATGTTTGGCTTTGGCTGATCACACTTACAGTTGATCAGTGATTGGTATTTGCCACTCTAGCCGGATTCACACACTGACATTATGGCCAACTTTTGCCAACATATGGGAAAATGTTTAGCTGTGTCGAGTTAAGTCAGGCCACGCAGAACTAAGTTAACCTCAGCTGGGCAATGCTGCTATACATCACATAAGTTGAAAAATTGTACTCATACCTAAAATTGTCCATTTGATTAAACATATCTGTAAACCCCAGCAAGAGTCTACCTCCGTTTACCTTCTCTACCCTCAGTAACAGCTGTATCTATCTCTGTTGGCGACTAGGGCCTGCCTGGAAGTAGGCTTACGTTACGACTTGAGGTGCCCGTTTGGGGACAGTCATCTTTCGTCCTCTAGGCATTGTGTCAGAATATTCAGACCTGCCTTATATGCACATGGTGAAGTGGCATATATGTGGTATTCATTGAGTGACATCAAAATAAACCTTTGAAAAGATTAGCAGCACCAAGGGACGCTAGGCTGAAGATCCCCAAAGATGAGCAAGATACCCATGCCTTAATATCTACGTTGGCAAATGTTTAAAATTTATCTACAGTTAGTCAAGGGGGCTGTCAGGAAACAGCATCCTACACCAGCACAACAATTTAGTTACATCAACCTGTGTTGAACACTGTTAAATTGACGATGGGAATGCACTTTCAACTGAAAGCTTAGCTACTATAGGTTAATTTGTGAATGTGGCATAATAGCCTGATTGGGGGGCCCCCTATTTCAAACACTTATTTTTAAAAACAAAAGTGAGATGAGAGATGGCAAGATCAATGACAAAGGACACGGCAGCCTTCTATGTTTTTATGCATTTTTTTTTGGGAAACTTAATAATATCTTACCCTTATGATAACATAAATGAAAATGTTTTTCAGCCCCTGATGCTGGTACAGCCAATGGCCTTCAATGTTTGTCTTGTGACATCTCCACTGGACAATGCAATGTTCCATTGGCATGCAAGGGAGTGGAGGACAGATGCTTCCAAGGAGCCTGTAAGTATGCACAAAGAGTTTGATATAGTTTAGCACAGTGAAACTTAAACTAAAGAATATCAGCATGTTTAAAATTATATAAGTTTATCAAGCAAGGTAGTGCACAAGCTTTAATTTCTATAACTTAGTGTTTTTATCATTTTATTTAAATAAACCTGATTCACTTTATGGGTTGAATAAACTTTGCTCAATTTAAATAAAGAAAATTTGACATTTTAAGTCAATTAATGATAATTAATAACAAGAACTTCTCACCAAAATGTTTACACATCCAAATAAAGTGTAAAATATTTACATTGATTTTACCAGAAGGCATACTTAAGAAGTGGTTATCTATAATGATGTCTTAGAGCAAACTTCCACTTGGCTATCAACAATGTTTTCATAGCAATCTGACCTAAAAGATCTTGTTTATTTCAATAGTGTAAGTGCCCAGTACCATGCTCAAAAGTACTCTTTCTTATACCTTATATGATCTGTATTGGAAGTACTGTTTGCTAGATGGAGGTCTGGGACCGAAACATTGCAAACAACTGAACTGCCAGTTGTGCGGGAGTCTGTCTTCATGTTTACCTGTTGATCTGTTGAAAATTTTGGGACACATTTTTCTTTACAAATAAGATAAGTGAAAGTCGGCATAAGTGGCAAGAGAAAATCATACATGTTTCAGTATAATACGTTTTTTTTTTTTAAAGAAACTAAATGAATTAATTAAAAAAAGAATAACTGTGATAATTGTGTTGTAGTCTTCAATGGATCCACATACATTCCAGCCGTCGGATGTGCATCAGCAAATCTCTGCCTGGATGTACCAAGACTGAATGCCCTGCCATTCATTCAGTGTATTGGAACTATAAGCAGTGCATCATGTTGTGAAGGCAGTTACTGTATGGCAACATCAGCTCAACCTTCAACAGCCACCACTACCACAACAGCAAGCACTTGTCCCACCAGCCACAGCACCTCTGCCACAACACCATCAACAACAACAACAACAGCACCAATAACTTCTGCAAGCACTCCAACCACTACTCCTAGCACAAGCACAACAATTTTCCCATCAACATTATCCTCATCTAGCACAACAGCCTCCACTGCAACAACAAGCACTTCTCCAACCAGCCAAAGCACCTCTGCCACAACATCTTCAACAACTACAACAGCACCAGCAACTTCTGCAAGCACTCCAACAGCTACTCCTAACACAAGCATAACCTCCCCATTTACATTATCCTCAACGAGCGCAACACCCTCCACTGCCACAATAACAAGAACTTCTCCCACCATCCAAAGCACCTCTGCCACAACAACTTCAACAACAACAACAGCACCAACAACTTCTGCAAGCACTCCAACAACAACTTCTGACATAAGCACAGCCTCCCTATCAACATTATCCTCAACTAGCACAATACCCTCCACAGAAACAATAACAAGAACTTCTCCCAGCAGCCAAAGCACCTCTGCCACAACAGCTTCAACAACAACAACAGCACCAACAACTTCTGCAAGCACTCCAACCACTACTCCTACCATTAGCACAACAACCTCCCCACCAATTTTATCCTCAACTAGCACAACAGCCTCCACTGCCACAACAACAAGCACTTCTCCCACCAGCCAAAGCACCTCTGCCACAATAGCTTCAACAACTACAACAGCACCAACAACTTCTGCAAGCACTCCAACCACTACTCCTAGCACAAGCACATCAACCTCCTCATCAACATTATCCTCAACTAGCCGAACAGCTCAGCCTTTACTAGTCTCCCCTGCCACAACAGCTTCAACAACTACAACAGCACCAACAACTTCTGCAAGCACACCAACCACTACTCCTAGCACAAGCACAAGCACAAGCACAACCTTCCCATTTACATTATCCTCAACTAGCCGAACAGCTCAGCCTTTACTAGTCTCCACTGCCACAACAGCTTCAACAACAACAGCACCAACAACTTCTGCAAGCACTCCAACAACGACTTCTGACATAAGCACAACCTCCCTATCAACATTATCCTCAACTAGCACAATACCCTCCACAGAAACAATAACAAGAACTTCTCCCAGCAGCCAAAGCACCTCTGCCACAACAGCTTCAACAACAACAACAGCACCAACAACTTCTGCAAGCACTCCAACCACTACTCCTAACACAAGCATAACCTCCCCATTTACATTATCCTCAACGAGCGCAACACCCTCCACTGCCACAATAACAAGAACTTCTCCCACCATCCAAAGCACCTCTGCCACAACAACTTCAACAACAACAACAGCACCAACAACTTCTGCAAGCACTCCAACAACGACTTCTGACATAAGCACAGCCTCCCTATCAACATTATCCTCAACTAGCACAATACCCTCCACAGAAACAATAACAAGAACTTCTCCCAGCAGCCAAAGCACCTCTGCCACAACAGCTTCAACAACAACAACAGCACCAACAACTTCTGCAAGCACTCCAAACACTACTCCTAGCACAAGCACAACAATCCCCCCATCATCTTTATCCTCAACTAGCACAACAGCCTCCACTGCCACAATAACAAGCACTTCTCCCACCAGCCAAAGCACCTCTGCCACAACAGCTTTGACAACAACAACAGCACCAAACACTTCTGCAAGCACTACAACCACTACTCCTACCATTAGCACAACAACCTCCCCACCAAATTTATCCTCAACAAGCACAACAGCCTCCACTGCCACAACAACAAGCACTTCTCCCACCAGCCAAAGCACCTCTGCCACAACAGCTTCAACAACTACAACAGCACCAACAACTTCTGCAAGCACTCCAACCACTACTCCTACCATTAGCACAACCTCCCCATCAACTTTATCCTCAACAAGCACAACAGCCTCCACTGCTACAATAACAAGCACTTCTCCCACCAGCCAAAGCACCTCTGCCACAACAGCTTCAACAACTACAACAGCACCAACAACTTCTGCAAGCACTCCAACCACTACTCCTACCATTAGCACAACCTCCCCATCAACTTTATCCTCAACAAGCACAACAGCCTCAACTGCTACAATAACAAGCACTTCTCCCACCAGCCAAAGCACCCCTGCCACAACATCTTCAACAACTACAACAGCACAAACAACTTCTGCAAGCACACCAACCACTACTCCTAGCACAAGCACAAGCACAACCTCCCCATTTACATTATCCTCAACTAGCCGAACAGCTCAGCCTTTACTAGTCTCCACTGCCACAACAGCTTCAACAACAACAACAGCACCGACAACTTCTGCAAGCACTCCAACAACGACTTCTGATATAAGCACAGCCTCCCTATCAACATTATCCTCAACTAGCACAATACCCTCCACAGAAACAATAACAAGAACTTCTCCCACCAGCCAAAGCACCTCTGCCACAACAGCTTCAACAACAACAACAGCACCAACAACTTCTGCAAGCACTCCAAACACTACTCCTAGCACAAGCACAACAATCTCCCCATCATCTTTATCCTCAACTAGCACAACAGCCTCCACTGCCACAACAACAAGCACTTCTCCCACCAGCCAAAGCACCTCTGCCACAACAGCTTTGACAACAACAACAGCACCAACAACTTCTGCAAGCACTACAACCACTACTCCTACCATTAGCACAACAACCTCCCCACCAAATTTATCCTCAACAAGCACAACAGCCTCCACTGCCACAACAACAAGCACTTCTCCCACCAGCCAAAGCACCTCTGCCACAACAGCTTCAACAACTACAACAGCACCAACAACTTCTGCAAGCACTCCAAACACTACTCCTACCATTAGCACAACCTCCCCATCAACTTTATCCTCAACAAGCACAACAGCCTCCACTGCTACAATAACAAGCACTTCTCCCACCAGCCAAAGCACCTCTGCCACAACAGCTTCAACAACTACAACAGCACCAACAACTTCTGCAAGCACTCCAACCACTACTCCTACCATTAGCACAACCTCCCCATCAACTTTATCCTCAACAAGCACAACAGCCTCAACTGCTACAATAACAAGCACTTCTCCCACCAGCCAAAGCACCCCTGCCACAACATCTTCAACAACTACAACAGCACCAACAACTTCTGCAAGCACACCAACCACTACTCCTAGCACAAGCACAAGCACAACCTCCCCATTTACATTATCCTCAACTAGCCGAACAGCTCAGCCTTTACTAGTCTCCACTGCCACAACAGCTTCAACAACAACAACAGCACCGACAACTTCTGCAAGCACTCCAACAACGACTTCTGACATAAGCACAGCCTCCCTATCAACATTATCCTCAACTAGCACAATACCCTCCACAGAAACAATAACAAGAACTTCTCCCACCAGCCGGGGCACCCCTGCCACAACAGCTTCAACAACAACAACAGCACCAACAACTTCTGCAAGCACTCCAAACACTACTCCTAGCACAAGCACAACAATCTCCCCATCATCTTTATCCTCAACTAGCACAACAGCCTCCACTGCCACAACAACAAGCACTTCTCCCACCAGCCAAAGCACCTCTGCCACAACAGCTTTGACAACTACAACAGCACCAACAACTTCTGCAAGCACTACAACCACTACTCCTACCATTAGCACAACAACCTCCCCACCAAATTTATCCTCAACAAGCACAACAGCCTCCACTGCCACAACAACAAGCACTTCTCCCACCAGCCAAAGCACCTCTGCCACAACAGCTTCAACAACTACAACAGCACCAACAACTTCTGTAAGCACTCCAACCACTACTCCTACCATTAGCACAACCTCCCCATCAACTTTATCCTCAACAAGCACAACAGCCTCCACTGCCACAATAACAAGCACTTCTCCCACCAGCCAAAGCACCTCTGCCACAACAGCTTCAACAACTACAACAGCACCAACAACTTCTGCAAGCACTCCAACCACTACTCCTAGCACAAGCACATCAACCTCCCCATCAACATTATCCTCAACTAGCCGAACAGCTCAGCCTTTACTAGTCTCCCCTGCCACAACATCTTCAACAACTACAACAGCACCAACAACTTCTGCAAGCACACCAACCACTACTCCTAGCACAAGCACAAGCACAACCTCCCCATTTACATTATCCTCAACTAGCCGAACAGCTCAGCCTTTACTAGTCTCCACTGCCACAACAGCTTCAACAACAACAACAGCACCGACAACTTCTGCAAGCACTCCAACAACGACTTCTGACATAAGCACAACCTCCCTATCAACATTATCCTCAACTAGCACAATACCCTTCACAGAAACAATAACAAGAACTTCTCCCAGCAGCCAAAGCACCTCTGCCACAACAGCTTCAACAACAACAACAGCTTCAACAACTTCTGCAAGCACTCCAACCACTACTCCTAGCACAAGCACAACAATCTCCCCATCATCTTTATCCTCAACAAGCACAACAGCCTCCACTGCCACAACAACAAGCACTTCTCCCACCAGCCAAAGCACCTCTGCCACAACAGCTTCAACAACTACAACAGCACCAACAACTTCTGCAAGCACTACAACCACTACTCCTACCATTAGCACAACCTCCCCATCAACTTTATCCTCAACAAGCACAACAGCCTCCACTGCTACAATAACAAGCACTTCTCCCACCAGCCAAAGCACCTCTGCCACAACAGCTTCAACAACTACAACAGCACCAACAACTTCTGCAAGCACTCCAACCACTACTCCTACCATTAGCACAACCTCCCCATCAACTTTATCCTCAACAAGCACAACAGCCTCAACTGCTACAATAACAAGCACTTCTCCCACCAGCCGGGGCACCCCTGCCACAACATCTTCAACAACTACAACAGCACCAACAACTTCTGCAAGCACACCAACCACTACTCCTAGCACAAGCACAAGCACAACCTCTCCATTTACATTATTCTCAACTAGCCGAACAGCTCAGCCTTTACTAGTCTCCACTGCCACAACAGCTTCAACAACAACAGCACCAACAACTTCTGCAAGCACTCCAACAACGACTTCTGACATAAGCACAGCCTCCCTATCAACATTATCCTCAACTAGCACAATACCCTCCACAGAAACAATAACAAGAACTTCTCCCAGCAGCCAAAGCACCTCTGCCACAACAGCTTCAACAACAACAACAGCACCAACAACTTCTGCAAGCACTCCAACCACTACTGCTAGCACAAGCACAACAATTTCCCCATCAACATTATCCTCATCTAGCACAACAGCCTCCACTGCCACAACAACAAGCACTTCTCCAACCAGCCAAAGCACCTCTGCCACAACATCTTCAACAGCAACAACAGCACCAACAACTTCTGCAAGCACTCCAACCACTACTCCTAACACAAGCATAACCTCCCCATTTACATTATCCTCAACGAGCGCAACACCCTCCACTGCCACAATAACAAGAACTTCTCCCACCATCCAAAGCACCTCTGCCACAACAACTTCAACAACAACAACAGCACCAACAACTTCTGCAAGCACTCCAACAACGACTTCTGACATAAGCACAGCCTCCCTATCAACATTATCCTCAACTAGCACAATACCCTCCACAGAAACAATAACAAGAACTTCTCCCAGCAGCCAAAGCACCTCTGCCACAACAGCTTCAACAACAACAACAGCACCAACAACTTCTGCAAGCACTCCAAACACTACTCCTAGCACAAGCACAACAATCCCCCCATCATCTTTATCCTCAACTAGCACAACAGCCTCCACTGCCACAATAACAAGCACTTCTCCCACCAGCCAAAGCACCTCTGCCACAACAGCTTTGACAACAACAACAGCACCAACAACTTCTGCAAGCACTACAACCACTACTCCTACCATTAGCACAACAACCTCCCCACCAAATTTATCCTCAACAAGCACAACAGCCTCCACTGCCACAACAACAAGCACTTCTCCCACCAGCCAAAGCACCTCTGCCACAACAGCTTCAACAACTACAACAGCACCAACAACTTCTGCAAGCACTCCAACCACTACTCCTACCATTAGCACAACCTCCCCATCAACTTTATCCTCAACAAGCACAACAGCCTCCACTGCTACAATAACAAGCACTTCTCCCACCAGCCAAAGCACCTCTGCCACAACAGCTTCAACAACTACAACAGCACCAACAACTTCTGCAAGCACTCCAACCACTACTCCTACCATTAGCACAACCTCCCCATCAACTTTATCCTCAACAAGCACAACAGCCTCAACTGCTACAATAACAAGCACTTCTCCCACCAGCCAAAGCACCCCTGCCACAACATCTTCAACAACTACAACAGCACCAACAACTTCTGCAAGCACACCAACCACTACTCCTAGCACAAGCACAAGCACAACCTCCCCATTTACATTATCCTCAACTAGCCGAACAGCTCAGCCTTTACTAGTCTCCACTGCCACAACAGCTTCAACAACAACAACAGCACCGACAACTTCTGCAAACACTCCAACAACGACTTCTGACATAAGCACAGCCTCCCTATCAACATTATCCTCAACTAGCACAACAGCCTCCACTGCCACAATAACAAGCACTTCTCCCACCAGCCAAAGCACCTCTGCCACAACAGCTTCAACAACAACAACAGCACCAACAACTTCTGCAAGCACTCCAAACACTACTCCTAGCACAAGCACAACAATCTCCCCATCATCTTTATCCTCAACTAGCACAACAGCCTCCACTGCCACAACAACAAGTACTTCTCCCACCAGCCAAAGCACCTCTGCCACAACAGCTTTGACAACAACAACAGCACCAACAACTTCTGCAAGCACTACAACCACTACTCCTACCATTAGCACAACAACCTCCCCACCAAATTTATCCTCAACAAGCACAACAGCCTCCACTGCCACAACAACAAGCACTTCTCCCACCAGCCAAAGCACCTCTGCCACAACAGCTTCAACAACTACAACAGCACCAACAACTTCTGTAAGCACTCCAACCACTACTCCTACCATTAGCACAACCTCCCCATCAACTTTATCCTCAACAAGCACAACAGCCTCCACTGCCACAATAACAAGCACTTCTCCCACCAGCCAAAGCACCTCTGCCACAACAGCTTCAACAACTACAACAGCATCAACAACTTCTGCAAGCACTCCAACCACTACTCCTAGCACAAGCACATCAACCTCCCCATCAACATTATCCTCAACTAGCCGAACAGCTCAGCCTTTACTAGTCTCCCCTGCCACAACATCTTCAACAACTACAACAGCACCAACAACTTCTGCAAGCACACCAACCACTACTCCTAGCACAAGCACAAGCACAACCTCCCCATTTACATTATCCTCAACTAGCCGAACAGCTCAGCCTTTACTAGTCTCCACTGCCACAACAGCTTCAACAACAACAACAGCACTGACAACTTCTGCAAGCACTCCAACAACGACTTCTGACATAAGCACAACCTCCCTATCAACATTATCCTCAACTAGCACAATACCCTTCACAGAAACAATAACAAGAACTTCTCCCAGCAGCCAAAGCACCTCTGCCACAACAGCTTCAACAACAACAACAGCTTCAACAACTTCTGCAAGCACTCCAACCACTACTCCTAGCACAAGCACAACAATCTCCCCATCATCTTTATCCTCAACTAGCACAGCAGCCTCCACTGCCACAATATCAAGCACTTCTCCCACCAGCCAAAGCACCTCTGTCACAACAGCCTCAACAACAACAACAGCACCAACAACTTCTGCAAGCACTACAACCACTACTCCTACCATTAGCACAACATCCTCCCCACCAAATTTATCCTCAACAAGTACAACAGCCTCCACTGCCACAACAACAAGCACTTCTCCCACCAGCCAAAGCACCTCTGCCACAACAGCTTCAACAACTACAACAGCACCAACAACTTCTGCAAGCACTCCAACCACTACTCCTACCATTAGCACAACCTCCCCATCAACTTTATCCTCAACAAGCACAACAGCCTCCACTGCCACAATAACAAGCACTTCTCCCACCAGCCAAAGCACCTCTGCCACAACAGCTTCAACAACAACAACAGCACCAACAACTTCTGCAAGCACTCCAAACACTACTCCTAGCACAAGCACAACAATCTCCCCATCATCTTTATCCTCAACTAGCACAACAGCCTCCACTGCCACAATATCAAGCACTTCTCCCACCAGCCAAAGCACCTCTGTCACAACAGCCTCAACAACTACAACAGCACAAACAACTTCTGCAAGCACTTCAACCACTACTCCTAGCACAAGCACAACAGCCTTCCCATCAACATTATCCTCAACTACGACACTGGCCTCCACTACCACAACAACAAGTACTTCTCTCACCAGCCAGAGTGGTAAGAACCTTGATTATTTTTTTTGCTATGTTTAAGTAGCGTGAGGAAGCAATGTCATCTGGTGGTGGCAGCCAGCAGCCTTTAATTTTCCCTGTTGCCTTCACCACGTCCTGTACCAGTATTTTGGAAATATGAACCAATCAGATAATTTCAGCAATTTTACTTCCCCATTTTCTGTTACATTCATTGCTATTATTTCTCTTACTGGACTTTCAACAACGTTTACAATCGTTGCAGGGTCTGTGGTATTCAGAAATTAATGCACCGAGGATTGCGTCTGTCAAAGGAGCAAAATAGCACACGCAGTCCATTTAGCATGTTTGCCTAATATACAGAATACATGCAGATAATCAGAATGTGGAAAATACTGGAAGGAGGAAATGCAAATTGTGATCATTTAGCATCCGCAATGTGATTTATCAAACCCGCAACTGATTGCGCGCAGTGTTTTTGCATCTAAATTTAGTACGTTTGAAAAGCAGGTGCAAAACAGGCACGGTGTTACGCAAGGAGGGCTGCAGTCATTGTAGCGAGAAACAGGGGTCGCATAAATGGAACATTTTCCATCACTGACTGAATTTTTTGATGAAAAACATAAAGACTTGGAGGCTGTCTGTCATTTTGATGGACATGAAAAACAGGGACAATGCAGTGTGCCATCATACTGATGCAGACGCACACGTAAAGTACACCCTCTCTGTTTTTCATCTCAATACATCGTAGAGGAGGTCATTTAATCTGTGTAAGAAAAAATAAAATAAATACAAAAAACCTCCATACCCATAATCCTTCTTGTTTGTCATTCAGAGCTGACTGTATCACACTCGCCACTCATGGAGAGTATGCAGTCAGTGCGTAAAAGGCAAGAGTACTCGCTCAGTCTGTGTGTGTGTAAATGTAAGACTGCTCTTCACATGAGAGGTTATTGATGATGAAGCTGCGTAACTATTTGAATGCTGTCATTTAGATTATGTTTAATCGGAATTAGAAAAGGGAAAGTAAAAATGACGGCTATAACTAAGGCATGAGGGAAAAGTGACAACCTTGTCCATCAAAATGACAGACAGCAAAAAAAAAAAAATACCGCAAGTGTGTTCATTTGCCTCTAACTCCATGGCTTCAAACTTCATTTTTCATTTGCAGCCACTTTGCTCTTCCAAACTCTCCATGGTGACAGCTGTAGCACACGCAAAATCCTCCTTTAAAGGGGGCGGTCCGCACCACTTTTGGGTCTGTTATCAATTGCACACACAGTGATAGTAGATCGCCCACAACACGCCCACTAATAGCACGTGCAGTTTTGGAGTTTGCATACGCAATTTAGCACCCGTTATTTTGGATCTTAGTAGATCGGGCCCTAAATGTAGTAAATTGCTGCATTGTCCAAGATAATAGCTAGGTGAAAGTCTAATATTTTGACATCCCTAATATACACTTGTACAAAATTCTTTTGCAGTCAAGCAGACAAAAAGGCAGCAGAGTCAGAGCAGAGAGGATGAGCAGAATAACCTTTTTGGACAAAAATGTCCAGAGGATTAATTTTTACTGCATGTTGGTTAGTTAAGACTTGTCTAAGATAAAAGTTTTGTCCTCTTACAAAAAAATATGGACATGTGTAAGGTCATTTGACGGATATGTCTATTTATAGCATGGGTCGACAACTTCTCACTCAGCCCACCAATCAATTTCAAATTTCCAAAAATACAACCATGAAGAAAAGAAAAATAGCTCTTTTTTTGTTTTTTTTGGGGGCTTTATCTATGCATCTGGCAAAAATATTGTGTCAAAAAAACTTTATATTGAATGATTTTTTTTTTGCATTGAAAATGTACCTTAAATTACCTGCAGTTCTTTGTTTAGCTTATTAAATCTGGCTCAGTTCTTTGTTTTTGAGCCTAAAATTAATGATTCAAATGTTGCTAAAGCTAGATATTATTATTTTAAATAACAGGCTTATTTGATAGCCTTATTGATGAGTAACCAGCTCAGCATAACATTAATGTGGCATCGCAGTATCCAAAGTTGCCCAACCCTGATTTATAGCAAACTTAAGACACTTAAATGTAAGAATGAGATGACATACCTGTTCAAGAGGGAGTTAAGGTGGCAAATTTTGGGTGTGCTCAGATTTAGCTGTGTTATTACATGGATGCTTTTCTTCTTTTGTTCCATGAAGGCTCATTATGTCAATAAACCCTCCAAACACCCAGTTTAATTATATGTTTGCACACTTCATTGTACATTGTAAAGCATGCATATATAGATGCATATATCATCAACATTAACTGGTTATGATTTGGATACATTCGTCTAACCTTGTCCTGATTTTTGTCTCTGACAAAAAGGTCCATATAATTTGTCTATTGACCTTTCCATATATAATGTCAGACACTAAATGCCTCTGGATCTTTATGTAACTGTCATTGAGAATGAAGTTGACCACAACAGAAATATTTTTTTTAGCTTGGCCTGACTTCTGACTGGGATTAAGCTTGATCTCAAAGTGGTAGACTGAAAATTTAACTTTCTCAAGGCTGACAACAAATCAGACAATTTTCAAATCTTGAATGATATGAAAGGTGTCATATGTAGAAATTATAATTTTTTAATCATTTACAAAAGCATTTAATTATATGGTTAAAGTTTATTATAAAGGCCAGCCCAAGGCATTGGTGGTATAGGCAGTTGCCTAGGGCACTATGCAAGAAGAGGGGGCACCTGCATGAGCCCAGTTCATTTTGAATGAAGCCCCAAACCTAACTCAGGTACCAGGCTGTGAATTTCCCAGCTCTTCTTCCTGCTTCTCCCTCTGTCTTCCTTCCTTTTCCTCCTCCTCCTCCTCACTTTGTCTGTATGTCTGTCTCTCTCTCTCTTTAGCTTCAGGAGCATATCATAGATTTTACAGGGAAACTCATGAAGCCATATGAGGTCGCCTGTCAGGTTATCAAAGAAGTCTTTGGTATGCCTTTGAGGCGAATTGGTGGAAGCCAATAAAAAAACAACAGGCCATACGGTAATTGCCTTCTCAACTGAACTTAGAATCCACCTGTTGACCAGATAGGCCAAGGTGCACTGGGACTTAAGGGTGTCTGGCCAGCAACATACAGCCATGCAGTTATGTACCTAACAATCCAAAACCTGAAATCTTTAACATTAGCAAAATGCGCACATTGTAAAAAATATACAAAAAGCAAAAAACAAATATCATCCCCTGTAGAGTTAAGACTTTCAAATATATTAAATTTAGACCAAAGTCATCAATTGTACGAGGCTGTAAATGTTTTTATTTCAGCTGTAAAAACCTCAGATTCCCACACATTATCATGCAACTTTAGGGTTTCCTGCAGCCAGCCCAAAGTGTACTCATAGAACTGCATTTTTGGTACTTCTGCTTTGGCTTCATTTTTGTTCAGCCTTGGAGGTTGTTGCTTTGCTGTTGCGGAGGAAAATGTTGGAAAGTTGAAAAATGTAAGTCTTGTTAAATTGGCAGAGGTTTGATTTTCAATATGACATGTAAATCCTATTCGCTGCCCCTGGAAGTAGGTGGAGGGAGGAAAAACACTATCTGAGCTTTAGTGCACAGACAGTATTGATGCTAAAAGGTAGCATTACTAATGAGGGAGGATCTTCACTTAAATTCCCAAAGAAGGAGATGGTGCATGGAAGAAAAAGCATGCAGCTGTTTAACTGTTTTTGACATGCTCTTGTGAAACAAAATTGAAATACTGACTCACATCTAAATACATGACAAAAATGTATGTAATCTTGTCAGGCAAAAATAGTACCAGCCCTTGATTATGTCCTGTTATGAAGAGTGGGTGTGGGAGGTTTTAGCTGACACAAATTATCTTAGAAACAAAACAGCAGATAAAGAACAACTCTTAGAAGTAAGAACACACCCAGTGCCTGAACCACCCTATTCACCAATCTAACACCTGCAGTGATTTAAAAGTGGAGTGACACTCAGAGAGCATCAGAGTCTCCTGAAAGATCAACCCCTAGGATCTGTTCATCATGATGAGGACAGTTTTAACTCTTACTCTCATCTTTGCACTGTCCAGCTCAGGTAACTCATCTTACTTAAGAGTCTTATATAAACATAACTTCAGAATTTAGAGAAGATTTTGCACTTTTAACTGGACTTTGTAGTTTTAATTTTAAGTCAGTTTTTAGGGTTGAGTGATGGCACAGACTTACTGGTGAAACAAAGTTTTGAGACTCTTTGTTTTCATGTTTTAGAAAGTTAAATATATAGTCAGTATTTTGGGTTTACATTTGAAAAAAAGTTAAATGTGAAAACGAATAAAGCTTTTGATAGACTCAGTGAAATTGTAAGGCAGTTGATGGAAAGGATTTTAGCTTGAAACAAGATAGATTTTCTTTATATTGTTGTTTTCTGAATTATACAGAAGGGGCATAAATAAGCCACATACTTTAGGCTGCTCCTTTAAAAGCTTTTTTACATACTGACAAAGTGTTTGTTAAATAATCTTGTTAATGCAAAAGGAGAGGTTGTTGAAAAAAAGATTAATGCATAATTTCATACTGTTTTGTGTTAGGTGAAGGTGTAAATCATGGGAATAAACTTCTCATCCAATGATTCATTCAACACTCTGCATTACTAGATGTTTTTTGCTTAGGATAAATCTGTCCTGACTATCAGTGGCTTTTCTGTACCCTCTGGGTGTGTTACTTTGAGTTAATATTTGTTTTGCAAAGACGAGATCAGCTGTTACTTTATACAATTAGGCATGTAGATGGGTCAATATGACCTGCTGAAGTTAAACTGAGCACCAGATAGGGCAACCAAGGCAATTTTAGTGACTTTGGATGTGGCACAGTTGTTGGTGCCAGACAGGCTGGTCTGAGTTTTTCAGGATTTTCAAAAACAACAATCTCTAGGGTTTAGAGGGAAGGATCCCAAAAAGAGAATATATCCAGTGAGCTGCAGTTTTGTGGATGAAAATGCATGTTGATGATAGTGGTCAGAGGAGAATGGCTGGAGTGGTTTGAGATGATAAAACGGCAAAAGTAACTCAAATCAATTCATGACAGGCAAAATATGCTGCAGACCAGATGGGAAACAGCAGCATAATAGCATATTTTTACCTATCCCTACATACTCCTTAAAAAAGTCTGGAACAATTTTTTCAGTCTGTAATTTTTCCACTTTAATAATACCAAATAGTATCACTGGAAAGCTTCACTGGTAACCTTCACAATGAGGCACAACTTGTAAGGATCGTACATTTATGGAATGAACAACACAGCTAAACATATGAGTAGAGCCCCCCCCAAAAGAATGTGCCCAAATACCCTGCAATTTGAAGCAGGTGTTCCAGTTTTCAGAGTGTCAGCGTTATTTGGCATCAGCCCTGGAACCGTTTTCAAACTTAGGACCAAGTTCCAGAGACTGGTGAAGTGAAACACAGACTATGAGTGACATGCTCAGTAGGTTAACTGATGACACATAAACCCCATTCACACTTGCAAAAAATACATTTTCCAAACTTTATGCAGGTAATTCCCTCAAATGTGCTTCTGGACATCGGAAGTGTTGTTTTCACTGCATATCATGAAAGTTTAGTGACCCGCTTCATATTCACTTCTGTGTGCTTCAGTGCTCCTCTTGGCTCTTGTAGTCATGCTTTTTATACACATTTTAATCACTAAGGGATTTTAATTGTGATCATAGCATATAGCTCTGCCTCTTGTCTAATGTCAACTGGGATAGGACTCAGCCCCCATAACATTCATCCAAGCACCTTGCAAACAGATCACAGAAGGATATAACTGACTGTATACCTTATATCAATGGCAAATATCTTTGATAAGTAGGATACCAAGTTGAGAAATTAGGCCACATGGTTCATGCTATGTGTCCTTGGGCAAGACCCCTTAATTTTTCTCAGAGCTGTGCCAGACGCATGTCAATAGGCATATCAGCATGTGATGTGTTAGCTGATACTGATGAACAACTCGTATAGAAACTTAACGTAACAATGAGTAAATGTGAAAATGAATGGGTTTGAGGAAGTATTAATTGTTATACAGACCTTTTTTTATGTTCTACATAGCTCTATGCAGTAATTTAGATGAGGTAAAACCACTTAACTGCATAAGAGTTGATTCTTGATTTAGCACACTTTTTATGTATTGTAGTGTCCCTGGAAAGTTTATGTTGAACATGTTTTCCTTTTCAATTGTATAATTCCTTATAAACACACAAATTGTCAAAAAAAAAAAAAAAAAAAAAAACGTATGCCATTTTTTAAACATTTTTTTGGCTTCTTCCGCCTTTATTGGAAAGTTGAGAAGGAAGTACTGTAGATGTCTGGTTCTCAGTCATCTGGGTCATGGTTATCCAACTCTTATCAAAGTGGCAAATGGATTGGTTCAGATTCTTGAACACATTTCACATTTTCTCTGAAAGGCTTCTTCAGTTCTAAGAGTTGATTGGGGAAGAGTTTGAACATAAAGCCTCTGTCGAATATTACTGTGCACATGATCAGGGTGGTCACCTGTTGGCAGATTCATTGACCCCAGGAGGAAGCAAGTCAACAGTTCTGCCAGTGACTCGCAGGTGACCACCCAGATCATTGAATATAACTCTTAGAAATGACGAAATCTCTTGGGGAATAAGTGAAACATCATCAAGAATCTCAACCAGTCCAATTGCCACCTAGGTCAGCATTGGAAGTGCTGCAGATGTTAGCCCTTTTGCAGGAGTGGAATGTGAACAGTAACCTTGAAGTGTAGCTAGATCCAACTAATTCATTGTGTGTTAACTAGGAGATCCACCTTGCAAAGCCCAAGGTGGATGGTTGAGCTCGTCTGCAGCAGCACTGACCAATATGTGTCCTTTGAGGAGGAAGAGTTGGGAGCTATAAGCTAACCTAACAGATGGACAGCTCCATATGTCCATCACAGAAATATTTCACTAGTCCATCTGGGCAAGAGCCATTCGAAAATGTTTTCAGAGCCAGAACCTTCAAAAGCAACTGCAGGTTGTGATTGGACGATCGTTCTGCTCATCACACTCTTCACAGACCAATCCATATCAAGCCACAGTATGACAAGGCAGCTAGACCCTGTTGCTTGCTGTTAGCTTAAACTGTGTTTCAGTCTAAAATTAAATAATACCACGTAGATGTATCATTTACCACTTATATGTGACATGAACCTCGTCAAAGACAATCCCCACCAGGTTCTCCCTGTAAACTTCTGAGGAGAGCATATTTCGCCAGGTATCATTGAGTAACCATGACTCCGGGCTACCATACTACCGGCATCACTTCGGCAGCATTTCCGCATCTCCAATTTTCTCAGAAGTGATCCCCGGCCGAGAGAAGAGCAAAAACATGATTTCCCATAAGAGAGGTTTAAGTGATGTTACTTTGTCCTCTTTTAAAGAAGAAATTGAGTCAATTTCTGATTAAACTGCAGATATTGTCACATCCACAGAGACCGTTTCACATGCCGCCATTGTTTTCAAACATGCAGTCGCTTCCCACTGTCATCACGTCTGCAGCTCCCACCTCTCTTCCCTGATTGGGCCATTAAGGATTTAGCCACAAAATCGTTGGACAATGGAGGTTAGCAAGATGGTCATGCAGGATTGTTTAAGAACCTTGTCCCAAATTCAAGCACTTCTCAGACTTTTAGAACGCAACATGGAAATTCAAGCACTTTCAAGGATTTCAAGCACCCATTCGAACTCAGCCCACGGAATGTTTTGACTGTGATGCACGCTTTTTGTCACTCAGATGTTCAGATTTTCTGCTTAGTATTTGTGTATGGGAAATCAAGTCTGTTGTCCAAGTGCCATTTAGGATTTTTTTTCTATATGCTCTTTTTAGTTTTACACCCTCTTCCAGGACCAGTACTTAATATTTTGTAATTAAGATCACAATTTTAGGTCTGCACCATGAATTTTTACCCTTTTTTTCAGCCCACATTAATACTTTTCTTCCTGTTGCAGCTAGAGCTCTGCAGTGTGAATCCTGCATGGACAATGAGTGCTCAAGAACAGAGACCCAAACATGCACTACAGAAACAAAGTGTGTAACGGGTGCTATATCAGGTAACAGTTTTTTTAGACCTCATGGTTAGATACATGGACTAAAAAATTTTGTGTTCTGCCTACCATCATTGACAAACTGCAATTTGATTTTGCAGCCTTTATTGGAACTCAAACTACAAATTTGATCTACAAGGGATGTGCATCAGATGACCTTTGTCCAGACACAAGCAATCAGACATTTTCAGTTAACCTGCATTCCAGAGGTTTCATAGCAAATGGGCTGTGCTGTGATACAGACAACTGCAACACAGACATTTTAACACGTGAGTAGTTACTTATCCTCTCATTTTCTTCTGCTGTCCTGCTCCTACACTCCTTTATTACATTTGCAAATTTGCAGGTTAAATGTCATTTAATGGAGGCATGGTAGTGCAGCAGGCTAGTGCGCATGCCTCATAGCAAGAAGAAGTTTGCCAGTTCAACTCCCTTGTGTCAGCATTTTTCTGTGTGAAGTTTAAGTAGTGTCACCATGCATGTGTTGGTTTCTCCGAGCACTATGGTTTCTTCCCACAGCTTAAAAACACCCTTGTTCAGTTAATTGGTGACTGTAAATATTCCATAGGTGTAAGTGTGAGTGTGAATGGTTGTATACTGTATTTCTCTGTATGACCGGTTCAGGGTCTACCCCACCTCTTGCCCAATGTTGACTGCGATAGGCTCCAGCCCCCCTGAGACCCCAAAGGGGCTGAGTAGTAAAGATGGTGGATGGATGGATATATGCTTACATGGACACAAGTAATCAGAATAATCGCTTTATCAGAATAAAATGTCAAGTAAACTTGTCAATCTGAAGAAAGATTCTGAGCCAAAAGAGCTCATATGGAAAGAAAGTCCATTCTGAATGAGAGAGCTGGTTTATGCCAATCATTACCATCCTACCGCTTCCACTCTACAGTTGGTCCAACTGTACAGAATGGATCAGCGGCTACCAACCTGTTTCTTTGCCTTTTGTCTTTTCAACTGCAGCGGTTTAGTTTATCAATAGAGAGCAGGAGGAAAATGCTTGCAGTTCGCAATTTGGGTTCATTTTGGAATAGAAAGAAAAAAACTCTAGAGCCACTGATGACAGCAGGGGAATAAATTCTCCAAGTTCTAAATGTTAATCACAGTTTGGAACCAAGGGCTCTAATTTTGTAGACCAGGCGCAGGCGGGGCACACCTGCCCTGCGCCGTGCCTGCACCACGCCAATAGGGTGTGTCCAGGGCATTTTGCAAGTTTCGTGCACGGCGCAGTCTGGCGCAGGCAGGCGCACCCACGCCTCCGTCTCTCCTACCGGCGCACGTAGCAGAGAGGGAGGAGATAAGACTTGAGTGGGTTTAACACAGCCGAGTGTGATCTTCACCAATCAAATGAACGCCTCTCCTCGCCTTTAAATGCGCTGCGGACGAGGCGCAGTGACAATTTCACCTCGATGGCGAAGATGGTCAGAGCCGCTGTCACTTTTACAGCAACTGGGAGAGCGCAGAGGCCACCAGGCTGCGCATCGGAGCCACGATGCACGTCACCGTGTAGACCACCTGGCGGGACAGATGTAATCTGTTCCTGTGTCATAAATTGGAGTACAAAATTAAGTGATAATTACATTTAAACACAGCAGCAGGTTAATCCATTCATCATGCTTGTGATCCACCCGCATTCCTGGTCTGTCATCGCCAAATAGCAGCTCCTTAGGGGAAAATATATCTCCTCCTCATCCTCCTTGCAATAATATACTCCATCTTTTTAGATCACGTTACGAATAAAGATTAAAACAGAGAAATATGGGCAATCACAGGTAAATCCTTAAGACACCGAGTGACTTACATTTATTCAGAGAGCGTCTCTCTCTTTTATCTTTTCTTTTGAATTTCATGAGATGAAAGAAGCCGGATACTCTGTATCAGATGATGTGGCTGTTTGTGGTTGCCTTGAGAGATGTGAACTCGTTAGTTATGACAAACGTCTCTGATCTGACATCAGATGTGACGGGACAATTAATATAGATACAAATGTATGTGCTGGTTCAGACGGTTACATTAAATAGCGGTTGCTGTGATTGTTAATTGCATTGAAATGTGCCTGACACTGTGGATACCTGCCTGTGAGGTTTTGGTGACGTGTGCGCACTGTGCGCCTGTCAGCCAAATTACCACTGCCCCGAGTGCGCCTCTCCTGCGTCGAGAATAGACCAGGTTGGAGCTGGCGGGCTTTCAGTGCACCTTCCACGCGTTTTTTTGGCACGAAATTGTCACTGCGCTGAATCTTTCGACACCTCCCCCTGGTGCGCCGTCACACCCATCTCAGCGCAGCCAGTCTACCAAATTGCCAAATTGGCTGCGGACGGCGGTGCGCTGGACGAAATTACCACCGTGCGGGGTGCGCCAGGCTGCACCAGGCTGCGCCACCCTGAGTTGCGCCAGGAAATTAGAGCCCCAAATGTCTAATATGGCCCTCATAACAGAGTACATCTTTGTCAACATTAAGAGAATCACATACTTGTCTCATTATTAAGCTTGGCAGCTGCCAGTATTCAATGAATAATAACTGACCAGAAGCCTCATTTTGCTTTTTACAAGTTAAAAACTAAGAAGAAAAAAACTGCTGATCCCGATGCTCCTTCATTGGAAAATTCTAATCAGACTGATTTCAATCAGACTGAAGAAAATATGCACATGTAAACAGGCTACTAGCTAAGATCACCTGTGTTGTAACTCCATGCTCACATTCAGGACGCTAACATATCAACTGCACTGTCATCCACTCCTCTGCTATTCCTGCTACTGTTCACCCTTTTAAATAAACTGTGCTAGAATCACCAATGCTTTATAAATACTATAAATGAACATTAATCCACTGAGAAAGTCCATGTTGAAATTTGTATTGAGTCCAACAGGGAAATTTGTCAATAAGCTAAGTTAAACAAGCTACACAATGCCACAGAACATCTGCATGTCGTGTTTTGTGATGCACATCACAGGAGTAGTTGTTGGAGAGCAGGTTCAGCCAGTAAAATTATGATTAATACGCAGGGTCGCCTTTGGCAAAAGTGAGGCACTAAGCTCATCTTTTTGTTGCCTTTTATTTATTAGACAATTTGCACTGTTTTGCATGTTGGATATATTTAAAATTTTAGTCTAATATTTTTTTTAATCAACAAAAAATAAACACTGGTAATAAATTAGCCATTGCTTTACTTACCATACGATACTTATTGCATTGCTCCGTGAGATCTCCTGTACTGCTTTGATAAGCATAGAGGGGGAACGTTGAGCTGTGTCAAGTTATGTCAGGCCACGCAGATCTAAGTCAACCTCAGTTGGGCAATATTGATGTTCATCAGGTATGCTGAAAAGTTTTGTGCACACTTAAAATTTTCCATTTGATAGAACGCACTTGTAAACACCAGTGAGACTTGACCTCCACTTAACTTCACTACCCTCAGTTACAGCTGTATATGTCTTTGTTGGTGACTAGAAGCCTGCCCAGAAGTAGGCTTTTGTCACAACTTGAGGTGTCCTTTTGGGAACAGTCATCTTTCGTCCTCGAGGCATTGTGTCTGAATTCTCAGACCCACTGCAGATGCACATGGTGAAATGACATATATGTGGTATTCTTTTTGTAACATCACAATAAGTTTGTACAACGCTTAGCAGCACCTGGCTATGATAGACCAAAGTTCAACTAAATAGAGTGAGGTACCCATGCCTTACATTGATGCTGGCAAATGTAAACTTTTTCCATATTTTTACGCATTTTATTTTGTTAACTTAAACTATGTCTTATCTTTAATGTAATTAAAATGATGACAATAACAGGAAATGTTTTTCAGCCCCTGATGCTGGGACAGACAATGGCCTTCAATGTTTGTCTTGCGACATCTCCACTGGACAATGCAATGTTCCATTGGCATGCAAGGGAGTGGAGGACAGATGCTTCCAAGGAACCTGTAAGTATGCACAATGACTTTGACATAGTTTAGCACAATGAAACTTAAACTAAAGAAAATAAACATGTTTCGATGACTGTAGTTTATCAAGCAAGGTAGTACACAAGCTTTAATTTCTATAACTTAGTGTTTTTATTATTTTACATAATGATCTTATTCACTGTATGGGTTGAATAAACTTAAACTCTAAATTCAATTTAGATAAAGAAAATGTGATATTCATAAGTCAATTAATGATAATTAATAACAAGAACTTCTCAACAAATGTTTAAATATCCAAAGTAAGTGTGAACATTAATATTTGTTCTACAAGAAGGTATACTTAAGAAATAGTAATCTAAAATGATGATAATCTAAAATGATGATTGATGATGATTCTGATTAATAGTGCAACACCATAACAAAGATTCTCCAAATGTAAAAGATTAACAATTCATTAGCGTCACTTTTTCACTGAGGTAAATATTGCTATTGTTATCCTTCAAGGATTGAAGATTAAAGCTCCCTCATGTCTTAGACACTGTGAAATAGTTAAACAATGTAACTGATACAGCTGTACATATCATATATCATGTGACAAAATCACTTATGACTGATTGTATCATTAGAATGGCTGTTTGTATTACAATCCTGAATAAACTTCAATCATGAATCAAAATCTTTTTCTTACAGAGTGAAACTGTAAACGTTTTACAAGTTTTTGGAGTGCTACCCACACAATTAGCTGTGTTGCGTAATTTGTGATCCTTACAAGTTTTACCTCAGTATAAAGATGACTTATGGGGATTTCCAACTACATAAAATACAATACCAATTGGTACTATAAAAGGGGAAAAATAATCAACCAAAATAACTTTTTCCGACAGTTTTTGCAGAGTATAGGTATAAATAAGTGAATTGTAAAACAAGTTTCAAATCAACCACAATCAGGCTTGACAGTTATTTCCAACATCTTTACTTACAGTTTAAACATGTGAAAAGTTCCATATATTTTAAGGTTTGGGTCAAGAGGAGCAATCATATACAAATGGTTTGAAACAAAACATTACAATACCAGTCAAGTCAAACATTTAAGTTTTGCAGTTCAGAGTTAACCTGCTCTCATTTAACAAATTTAATAAATACAGAATTGTCGAACTCAAACATGACATTTGATGTGTCCTTCTTTCTTACAATAAAAAGTCTGAAATGCAGTGAAAGAAAAACAAATAGCAGATCTCTTAATCTGCAACCCAGTCTAAGGACAAACTTCCACTTGGCTATCAACATTGTTTCAAAGCAGTCTGACTTGCAACATCTAGTTTATTTTAATAGGGTTAGTGGCCAGTACCATGCTCAAAGTACTCTTTCTTATACCTTATATGCACACCTGAAACAGGGGTTACGTGAAATCAGTGGAATATTTACTTGCTGTGAATTGTACAGATGCGTACATGCTTACCTAGAACCATTACAGACTGATGAGCAAATGTATGCACTTGAAAACAAGGGGCAGTACATGGCTTTAAATGTCTGTACCTAATATAGCAAATTTTTAAGACATACATTCACACTGGCTGTGTGTTGTGCCTTAGAAGAGGAATAAACCTGTGGACAGAAGTTTTTCTCAGTGGATCAAACAAATTCTGTAAGAAAACTTTAATGCAAACATTGGCACTATAAAAAAGAAATAGAGATTAAATCATTGAATATTTGGGGGGGTATTTTGATGACGTGATGCACATTGTCTAAAGCACATGGCGCACAGCAATTTGGGGCATGTTGGTGTGTATTTTGCCATTCTGAGGTCATGTTCTCAGGACAAAGCCAGGCACGGGGTGCAAAGGGGATGGATTATGTGTCTTCATGTCATGGTTGTGTTTTTTACCTTCCACAGATCAAACCAATCAGAAAGTCAGCTCTTATTCCCTTTTAAATCAGTGTGCACATGGTGGCGGGCATTTTGCTATTCACACATTAACTTTAGTTATGTGGTCTGAATTTGAGATTGATTTTTTAACTCATCGACTTTTATTGTGCCACTATACTCAAAGAACACACACAGGACATTGCATAAAATTTGTTAACTCAGATTAAAGTGCATCTAGAGCATAATAAATTATCCAAAAGACAAGTCAGACACTTTGACATAGATGTAGAGGTGAAACATTGTTAACTATATAAATCTCCAGTGAAAACTGTCAGGATCAGGCAGGTTTATGCTTATGATAGACCTGTTAACTGAACATCAAATAAGTACTGGCTGTAAGCATTTTTTTTTCTCATTTGTTGTCCCTGGAACCTTAGCTCTGTTCTTGATTGCATGTGTAACCAAACTGAAAAGACTATTTTATTATCTGTGAGCATAGTTATTGTTCATCAACTCATCAGTGTGCACACAGCTACTAGAAATATACCTCCATGTTTGGAAAAAAAGTTCTATTTGTTTTTCCTGTTTTGGGAGTATTACATACGCAGAAAAGCATGGAAATGGTCCACCAAGGAACTTGGCAAAAAGGCTACACTGTCTCTCAGCTCTCTTCCTGTTGTGAACTTTGAACTGAATTTATCAACAAATAATTTTAACTAACGCAGATGTGCTGCTATGCTTCGAATGTGAGTGAAACAAGCTCAGTAACATGTATTCTGATCTTGTGGATGTGTGTCAGTCTCTCTAAGTCATAAACAATATAGCAGAAGCACCCTGTGCCCCAGACTTTAGACTTGAGACCAGGTATAGGAAGATTTAAAGCACAGTCAAAGCTTGAATAAAAAGAATCTGTTGCAATTCTCAGAAAACACCACATTATCAATTATAGATGAAAAATACAGACCAACCCTCATGTTAAGAGGACATACTTGACTAAATATGCTTTAAATTTGTAAAAACATAAAAGTAAAAGAATTTGAAAATCCCAAGAAACTGATCAAAAGCTAATCATTTTGGACCCAGGAACAAATTAGGGACTTTTTGGAAATTTCAAATTAGAAGTGAATGAATTATGTTAAAAAAAAACAAAAAAACATGGGGAGTTCCTTCTGGCTCATGTTGGACTGAGGGAAAATAGAATGATAATTTGACCTGTTGATCTCATTATGGAAGTACTTCTTGCCTGAGGAAGATCTGAGACCATATGTTGCAAATATATGATTACTTGCAAGTAAGACAGTGCCCTTGAGTCTGTCTTCATGTTTACCTCTTTATCTGTTGACAATGTTATGACACATTTTTGTTTAAAAATTAAAAGTGATATTTAAGTAAAATGTCAGGCGAAGGTTAGACATGGACGTACATACTACTGATTTTTTTTCAAAATATACTAAATTAAATAATAATTGAACCTGCATAACTGTGAGTTTTGTTTTGAAGTATTTGATGGATCCACAAACATTCCTGCGCTTGGATGTGCATCAGCGAACCTCTGCCTGGGAGTAACAAGACTGAATGCTCTGCCATTCATTCAGAATACTGGAACTGTGAGTAGTGCATCATGTCTGGCACCAACAGTTCAAACTCCGACAGCCTTAACTGCCACATCAGCTTCAACAACAGCACCAATAACTTCTGCAAGCACTCTAAGAACTATTACGTCCACAAGCAAAACATCATCCCAATCAGCATCATCCACAACTAGCAAAAAAACCTCCACAGCAACAACATCAACATCTCCCCCCAGCCAAAGCACCTTTGCCACAACAGTTTCTACAACTACAACAGCACCAACAACTTCTGCAAGCACTCCCACAACTACCCCTCGTCAAAGCACAACCTCCGTATCAACATCATCCTCAACTAGCACAACATCCTCCACTGACACAACAACAAGCACTTCTCCCACCATCCAAAGCATCTCTGCTACAACAGCTTCTACAATAACAACAACAGCACCAACACCTTCTGCAAGCACTCCCACAATTACTACTAGGACAAGCACAACCTCCCTATCAACATTATCATCAATTGGCACAACACCATCCACTGCAGTAACAACAAGTACTTCTCCCACCAGCCAAAGCACCTCTGCCACAACAGCTTCTACAACTTCAAATGCACCAATAACTTCTACAAGCACTCCAACAACCACTCCTAGCACCAGCACAACCTCCCCATCAACTTTATCCTCAACTAGCACAACATCCTCCACTGCCATAACAACAAGTACTTCTCCCAACAGCCAAAGCACTTCTGCCACAACAGCTTCTACAAATGCAAATGTACCAACAACATCTGCAAGCACTCCAACAAGCACTCCTAGCACAAGCACATCAAGCTCCCCATCAACATCATCCTCAACTAGCACAACACCCACATCTGCCACAACAACAAGCACTTCTCGCACCAGCCAAAGCACCTCTGCCAAAACAGTTTCAGCAACAACAACAGCACCAACGATTTCTGCAAGCACTCCAACAACCACTCCTAGCACAAGGACAACAAGCTCCCCATCAACATCATCTTCAACTAACACAACACCCACCACTGCCACAACAACAAGCACTTCTCGCACCAGCCAAAGCACCTCTGCCACAACAGCTTCTACAACTGCAAATGTACCAACAACATCTGCAAGCACTCCAACAACCACTTTTAGCACAAGCACATCAAGCTCCCCATCAACCACATTCTCAACTAGCACAACAGCCTCCACTGCCACAACAACAAACACTTCTCCGACCAGCCAAAGCACCTCTGCCACAACAGCTTCTACAACTACAACAGCACCAACAATTTCTGCAAGCACTCCAACAACCCCTCCTGGCACAAGCACAACAAGCTCCCCAGCAACCACATCTTCAACTAGCACAAAGGCCTCCACTACCACAACAACAAGCACATCTCCCACCATCCAAAGCACCTCTGCTACAACAGTGTCTACAACAACAACAGCACCAACACCTTCTGCAAACAATCCCACAATTACTACTAGCACAAGCACAACCTCCCCATCAACATTATCCTCAATTAGCACAACACCATCCACTGCTGCAACAACAAGTACTTCTCCCACCATCCAAAGCACATCTGGGACAACAGCTTCTACAACTTCAAATGCACCAATAACTTCTACAAGCACTCCAACAACCACTCCTAGCACAAGGACAACAAGCTCCCCATCAACATTATCCTCAGCTAGCACAACAGCCTCCACTGCCACAACAACAAGCACTTCTCCCACCATCCAAAGCATCTCTGCCACACCTGTTTCAGCAACTACAACAGCAGTGACAAATTCTGCAAGCACTCCAACAACCACTCCTAGCACAAGGACAACAAGCTCCCAATCAACATTACCCTCAGCTAGCACAACAGCCTCCACTGCCACAACAACAAGCACTTCTCCCACCATCCAAAGCATCTCTGCTACAACAGCGTCTACAACAACAAAAGCACCAACACCTTCTGCAAGCACTCCCACAATTACTACTAGCACAAGCACAACCTCTGCATCAACATTACCCTCAACTAGCACAACAACCTCCACTGCCACACCATCAACTACTTCTCCCACCATCCAAAGCATCTCTGCTACAACAGCTTCTACAACTGCAAATGTACCAACAACTTCTCCAAGCACTCCAACAACCACTTTTAGCACAAGCACATCAAGCTCCCCATCAACATTATCCTCAACTAGCACAACAGCCTCCACTGCCGTAACAACAAGTACTTCTCCCACCAGCCAAAGCACCTCTGACACAACAGCTTCTGCAACTTCAAATGCACCAATCACTTCTACAAGCACTCCAACAACCACTCCTAGCACCAGCACAACAAGCTCCCCATCAACTTTATCCTCAACTAGCACAACACCCACCACTGCCACAACAACAAGCACTTCTCGCACCGTCCAAAGCACCTCTGCCACTACAGCATCAACAACAACAACACCAGCGACAATTTCTGCAAGCACTCCAACAACCACTCCTGGCACAAGCACATCAAGCTCCCCATCAACATCATCCTCAACTAGCACAACACCCACATCTGCCACAACACCAAGCACTTCTCCAACCAGCCAAAGCACCTCTGCCACAACAGCTTCTACAACTTCAAATGCAGCAATAACTTCTACAAGCACTCCAACAACCACTCCTAGCACCAGCACAACCTCCCCATCAACATTATCCTCAACTAGCACAACACCCACCACTGCCACAACAACAAGCACTTCTCCCACCATCCAAGGCACCTCTGCCACAACAGCTTCAACAACAACAACAGCAGCGACAATTTCTGCAAGCACTCCAAAAACAACTCTTGGCACAAGCACAACAAGCTCCCCATCAACTACATCTTCAACCAGCACAACAGCCTCCACTGCCACAACAACAAGTAATTCTCCTAGCAGCCAAGGCACCTCTGCCACAACAGCTTCTACAACTGCAAATGTACCAACAAAATCTGCAAACACTCCAACAAGCACTCCTAGCACCAGCACAACAAGCTCCCCATCAACATTATCCTCAACTAGCACAGCAGCCTCCACTGCCACAACAATAAGCACTTCTCGCACCAGCCAAAGCTCCTCTGCGACAACACCTTCTGCAACTTCAAATGCACCAATAACTTCTAGAAGCACTTCAACAACCACTCCTAGCACCAGCACAACAAGCTCCCCATCAACTTTATCCTCAACTAGCACAACACCCACCACTGCCACAACAACAAGCACTTCTCGCACCGTCCAAAGCACCTCTGCCACTACAGCATCAACAACAACAACACCAGCGACAATTTCTGCAAGCACTCCAACAACCACTCCTGGCACAAGCACATCAAGCTCCCCATCAACATCATCCTCAACTAGCACAACACCCACATCTGCCACAACACCAAGCACTTCTCCAACCAGCCAAAGCACCTCTGCCACAACAGCTTCTACAACTTCAAATGCAGCAATAACTTCTACAAGCACTCCAACAACCACTCCTAGCACCAGCACAACCTCCCCATCAACATTATCCTCAACTAGCACAACACCCACCACTGCCACAACAACAAGCTCTTCTCCCACCATCCAAGGCACCTCTGCCACAACAGCTTCAACAACAACAACAGCAGCGACAATTTCTGCAAGCACTCCAAAAACAACTCTTGGCACAAGCACAACAAGCTCCCCATCAACAACATCTTCAACCAGCACAACAGCCTCCACTGCCACAACAACAAGTAATTCTCCTAGCAGCCAAGGCACCTCTGCCACAACAGCTTCTACAACTGCAAATGTACCAACAAAATCTGCAAACACTCCAACAAGCACTCCTAGCACCAGCACAACAAGCTCCCCATCAACATTATCCTCAACTAGCACAGCAGCCTCCACTGCCACAACAATAAGCACTTCTCGCACCAGCCAAAGCTCCTCTGCGACAACACCTTCTGCAACTTCAAATGCACCAATAACTTCTAGAAGCACTTCAACAACCACTCCTAGCACCAGCACAACAAGCTCCCCATCAACTTTATCCTCAACTAGCACAACACCCACCACTGCCACAACAACAAGCACTTCTCGCACCGTCCAAAGCACCTCTGCCACTACAGCATCAACAACAACAACACCAGCGACAATTTCTGCAAGCACTCCAACAACCACTCCTGGCACAAGCACATCAAGCTCCCCATCAACATCATCCTCAACTAGCACAACACCCACATCTGCCACAACACCAAGCACTTCTCCAACCAGCCAAAGCACCTCTGCCACAACAGCTTCTACAACTTCAAATGCAGCAATAACTTCTACAAGCACTCCAACAACCACTCCTAGCACCAGCACAACCTCCCCATCAACATTATCCTCAACTAGCACAACACCCACCACTGCCACAACAACAAGCACTTCTCCCACCATCCAAGGCACCTCTGCCACAACAGCTTCAACAACAACAACAGCAGCGACAATTTCTGCAAGCACTCCAAAAACAACTCTTGGCACAAGCACAACAAGCTCCCCATCAACTACATCTTCAACCAGCACAACAGCCTCCACTGCCACAACAACAAGTAATTCTCCTAGCAGCCAAGGCACCTCTGCCACAACAGCTTCTACAACTGCAAATGTACCAACAAAATCTGCAAACACTCCAACAAGCACTCCTAGCACCAGCACAACAAGCTCCCCATCAACATTATCCTCAACTAGCACAGCAGCCTCCACTGCCACAACAATAAGCACTTCTCGCACCAGCCAAAGCTCCTCTGCGACAACACCTTCTGCAACTTCAAATGCACCAATAACTTCTAGAAGCACTTCAACAACCACTCCTAGCACCAGCACAACAAGCTCCCCATCAACTTTATCCTCAACTAGCACAACACCCACCACTGCCACAACAACAAGCACTTCTCGCACCGTCCAAAGCACCTCTGCCACTACAGCATCAACAACAACAACACCAGCGACAATTTCTGCAAGCACTCCAACAACCACTCCTGGCACAAGCACATCAAGCTCCCCATCAACATCATCCTCAACTAGCACAACACCCACATCTGCCACAACACCAAGCACTTCTCCAACCAGCCAAAGCACCTCTGCCACAACAACTTCTACAACTTCAAATGCAGCAATAACTTCTACAAGCACTCCAACAACCACTCCTAGCACCAGCACAACCTCCCCATCAACATTATCCTCAACTAGCACAACACCCACCACTGCCACAACAACAAGCACTTCTCCCACCATCCAAAGCACCTCTGCCACAACAGCTTCAACAACAACAACAGCAGCGACAATTTCTGCAAGCACTCCAAAAACAACTCTTGGCACAAGCACAACAAGCTCCCCATCAACTACATCTTCAACCAGCACAACAGCCTCCACTGCCACAACAACAAGTAATTCTCCTAGCAGCCAAGGCACCTCTGCCACAACAGCTTCTACAACTGCAAATGTACCAACAAAATCTGCAAACACTCCAACAAGCACTCCTAGCACCAGCACAACAAGCTCCCCATCAACATTATCCTCAACTAGCACAACAGCCTCCACTGCCACAACAATAAGCACTTCTCGCACCAGCCAAAGCTCCTCTGCGACAACACCTTCTGCAACTTCAAATGCACCAATAACTTCTAGAAGCACTTCAACAACCACTCCTAGCACCAGCACAACAAGCTCCCCATCAACTTTATCCTCAACTAGCACAACACCCTCCACTGCCACAACAACAAGCACTTCTCGCACCGTCCAAAGCACCTCTGCCACTACAGCATCAACAACAACAACACCAGCGACAATTTCTGCAAGCACTCCAACAACCACTCCTAGCACAAGCACATCAAGCTCCCCATCAACATCATCCTCAACTAGCACAACACCCACATCTGCCACAACACCAAGCACTTCTCCAACCAGCCAAAGCACCTCTGCCACAACAGCTTCTACAACTTCAAATGCAGCAATAACTTCTACAAGCACTCCAACAACCACTCCTAGCACCAGCACAACCTCCCCATCAACATTATCCTCAACTAGCACAACACCCACCACTGCCACAACAACAAGCACTTCTCCCACCATCCAAAGCACCTCTGCCACAACAGCTTCAACAACAACAACAGCAGCGACAATTTCTGCAAGCACTCCAAAAACAACTCTTGGCACAAGCACAACAAGCTCCCCATCAACTACATCTTCAACCAGCACAACAGCCTCCACTGCCACAACAACAAGTAATTCTCCTAGCAGCCAAGGCACCTCTGCCACAACAGCTTCTACAACTGCAAATGTACCAACAAAATCTGCAAACACTCCAACAAGCACTCCTAGCACCAGCACAACAAGCTCCCCATCAACATTATCCTCAACTAGCACAACAGCCTCCACTGCCACAACAATAAGCACTTCTCGCACCAGCCAAAGCTCCTCTGCGACAACACCTTCTGCAACTTCAAATGCACCAATAACTTCTAGAAGCACTTCAACAACCACTCCTAGCACCAGCACAACAAGCTCCCCATCAACTTTATCCTCAACTAGCACAACACCCTCCACTGCCACAACAACAAGCACTTCTCGCACCAGCCAAAGCACCTCTGCCACAACAGCTTCAACAACAACAACAGAAGCGACAATTTCGGCAAGCACTCCAACAACCACTCCTGGAATAAGGACAACAAGCTCCTCATCAACATCATCCTCAACTAGCACAACACCCACCACTGCCACAACAACAAGCACTTCTCGCACCAGCCAAAGCACCTCTGCCACAACAGCTTCTACAACTTCAAATGCAGCAATAACTTCTACAAGCACTCCAACAACCACTCCTAGCACAAGCAGATCAAGCCTCCCCATCAACATTATCCTCAACTAGCACAACAGCCTCCACTGCCATAACAACAAGTACTTCTCCCACCAGCCAAAGCAACTCTGCAGCAACAGCTTCTACAACTGCAAATGCACCAACTAACTTCTAGAAGCACTCCAACAAGCACTCCTAGCACAAGCACAAGAAGCTCCCCATCAACATTATCCTCAACTAGCACAGCAGCCTCCACTGCCACAACAATAAGCACTTCTCGCACCAGCCAAAGCTCCTCTGCGACAACACCTTCAGCAACTTCAAATGCACCAATAACTTCTGCAAGCACTCCAACAACTACTCCTGACACAAGCACAACAAGCTCCCCATCAACTACATCTTCAACCAGCACAACAGCCTCAATTGCCACAAGTCCTTCTCCCACCAGCCAAAGCACCTCTGCCACAACAGCTTCTACAACTACAAATGTACCAATAACTTCTACAAGCACTCCAACAACCACTCCTAGCACCAGCACAACCTCCCCATCAACTTTATCCTCAACTAGCACAACACCCACCACTGCCAAAACAGCAAGCACTTCTCGCACCAGTCAAAGCACCTCTGCCACAACAGCTTCAACAACAACAACAGCACCAACAACTTCTGCAAGCACTCCAACCACTACTCCTACCATTAGCACAACAACCTCCCCACCAATTTTATCTTCAACCAGCACAACTGCCTCCGCTGCCACAACAACAAGCACTTCTCGCACCAGCCCAGGCACCTCTGCCACAACAGCTTCAACAACAACAACAGCACCAACAATTTCTGCAAGCACTCCAACAACTACTCCTGGCACAAGCACAACCTCCGCATCAACTACATCGTCAATTACCACAACAGCCTCCACTGCCACAACAACAAGTACTTCTCCCACCATCCAAAGCATCTCTTCTACAACAGCGTCTACAACAAAAATAGCACCAACACCTTCTGCAAGCACTCCAACAACCTCTCCTAGCACCAGCACAACCTCCCCATCAACTTTATCCTCAACTAGCACAATAGCCACCGCTGCCACAACAATAAGCACTTCTCGCACCAGCCAAAGCTCCTCTGCCACAACAGCTTCAACAACAACAACAGCACCAACAATTTCTGCAAGCAATCAAACAACCACTCCTGGCACAAGGACAACAAGCTCCTCATCAACATCATCCTCAACTAGAACAACACCCACCACTGCCACAACAATAAGCACTTCTCGCACCAGCCAAAGCATCTCTGCCACAACAGCTTCAACAACAACAACAGCACCAATAACTTCTACAAGCACTCCAACAACCACTCCTAGCAAAAGCACATCAAGCTCCCCATCAACATTTTCCTCAACTAGCACAAAGGCCTCCACTGCCGTAACAACAAGTCCTTCTCCCACCAGCCAAAGCACCTCTGCGACAACAGCTTCTGCAACTTCAAATGCACCAATAACTTCTACAAGCACTCCAACAACCACTCCTAGCACCAGCACAACCTCCCCATCCACTTTATCCTCAACTAGCACAACACCCACCACTGCCACAACAGCAAGCACTTCTCGCACCAGTCAAAGCACCTCTGCCACAACAGCTTCAACAACAACAACAGCACCAACAACTTCTGCAAGCACTGCAACCACTACTCCTACCATTAGCACAACAACCTCCCCACCAATTTTATCTTCAACCAGCACAACTGCCTCCGCTGCAACAACAACAAGCACTTCTCGCACCAGCCCAAGCACCTCTGCCACAACAGCTTCAACAACAACAACAGCACCAACAATTTCTGCAAGCACTCCAACAACTACTCCTGGCACAAGCACAACCTCCCCATCAACTACATCGTCAACTACCACAACAGCCTCCACTGCCACAACAACAAGTACTTCTCCCACCATCCAAAGCATCTCTTCTACAACAGCGTCTACAACAAAAATAGCACCAACACCTTCTGCAAGCACTCCAACAACCTCTCCTAGCACCAGCACAACCTCCCCATCAACTTTATCCTCAACTAGCACAATAGCCACCACTGCCACAACAATAAGCACTTCTCGCACCAGCCAAAGCTCCTCTGCCACAACAGCTTCAACAACAACAACAGCACCAACAATTTCTGCAAGCAATCAAACAACCACTCCTGGCACAAGGACAACAAGCTCCTCATCAACATCATCCTCAACAAGAACAACACCCACCACTGCCACAACAATAAGCACTTCTCGCACCAGCCAAAGCATCTCTGCCACAACTGCTTCAACAACAACAACAGCACCAATAACTTCTACAAGCACTCCAACAACCACTCCTAGCAAAAGCACATCAAGCTCCCCATCAACATTTTCCTCAACTAGCACAAAGGCCTCCACTGCCGTAACAACAAGTCCTTCTCCCACCAGCCAAAGCACCTCTGCGACAACAGCTTCTGCAACTTCAAATGCACCAATAACTTCTAGAAGCACTCCAACCACTCCTAGCACCAGCACAACCTCCCCATCAACTTTTTCCTCAACTAGCACAACACCCACCACTGCCATAACAACAAGCACTTCTCGCACCAGCCAAAGCACCTCTGCCACAACAGCTTCAACAACAACACCAGAAGCGACAATTTCGGCAAGCACTCCAACAACAACTCCTGGCACAAGCACAACAAGCTCCCCATCAACTACATCTTCAAGTAGCACTACAGCCTCCACTGCCACAACAACAAGTACTTCTCCCACCAACCAAAGCACCTCTGCCACAACAATTGCAACAACAACAACAGCAGCGACAATTTCTGCAAGCACTCCAAAAACCACTCCTGGCACAAGCACAAGAAGCTCCCCATCAACCACATCTTCAACTAGCACAACAGCTTCCACTACCACAACACTAAGCACTTCTCCCACCAGCCAAAGCATCTCTGCCAAACCACCTTCAATAACTGCAAATTTACCAACAACATCTGCAAGCACTCCACTAACCATTTTTAGCACAAGCACATCAAGCCCCCCATCAACCACATCTTCAACCAGCACAATAGCCTCCACTGCCACAACAACAAGTACTTCTCCCACCATCCAAAGCATCTCTGCTACAACACCGTCTACAACAAAAATAGCACCAACAATTTCTGTAAGCACTCCAACAACCACTCCTAGCACAAGCACATCAAGCTCCCCATCAACATTTTCCTCAACTAGCACAACAGCCTCCACTGCCACAACACTAAGCACTTCTCCCACCTTCCAAAGCATCTCTGCTACAACAGCTTCTGCCACTGCAAATGTACCAACAACTTCTGCAAGCACTCCAACAACCAATGTTAGCACAAGCACACCAAGCTCCCCATCAACATTATCCTCAACTAGCACAACATCTTCCGCTGCCATAACAAGTTCTTCTCCCACCAGCCAAAGCGTCTCTGCTACAACAGCTTCAACAACTAAAACAGAACCGACAATTTCTGCAAGCAGTTCTACAATTACTCGTAGCACAAGCACAGCAAGCTTCCCATCAACATTATCCTCAACTAGCACAACGCCATCCACTGCCGTAACAACAAGTACTTCTCCCACCAGCCAAAGCACCTCTGCCACAACAGCTTCTACAACTTCAACAGCACCAACAATGTCTGCAAGCACTCTAACAAGCACTTCTAGCACACGCACGACCTCTGCATCAACTTTATCCTCAACTAGCACAAAAGCCTCCTCTGCCACAACAACAAGTACTTCTCTCACCAGCCAAAGCACCTCTTCCACACCTGCTTCAGCAACTACAACAGCAGCGCCAACAGATTCTGCAAGCACTCCAACAACCCCTCCTGGCAAAAGCACATCAAGCTCCCCATCAACATTTTCCTCAACTAGCACAACAGCCTCCACTGCCATAACAACAAGTACTTCTCCCACCAGCCAAAGCAACTCTGCAGCAACAGCTTCTGCAACTTCAAATGCACCAATAACTTCTAGAAGCAATCCAACAACCACTCCTGGCACAAGCACAAGAAGCTCCCCATCAACCACATCTTCAACTAGCACAACAGCCTCCACTGCCACAACAACAAGTACTTCTCGCACCGTCCAAAGCACCTCTGCCACAACAGCTTCAACAACAACAACAACAGCACCAATAACTTCTACAAGCACTCCAACAACCACTCCTGACACAAGCACAACAAGCTCCCCATCAACATTTTCCTCAACTAGCACAACAGCCTCCACTGCCACAACACTAAGCACTTCTCCCACCTTCCAAAGCATCTCTGCTACAACAGCTTCTGCCACTGCAAATGTACCAACAACTTCTGCAAGCACTCCAACAACCAATGTTAGCACAAGCACACCAAGCTCCCCATCAACATTATCCTCAACTAGCACAACATCTTCCGCTGCCATAACAAGTTCTTCTCCCACCAGCCAAAGCGTCTCTGCTACAACAGCTTCAACAACTAAAACAGAACCGAGAATTTCTGCAAGCAGTTCTACAATTACTCCTAGCACAAGCACAGCAAGCTTCCCATCAACATTATCCTCAACTAGCACAACGCCATCCACTGCCGTAACAACAAGTACTTCTCCCACCAGCCAAAGCACCTCTGCCACAACAGCTTCTACAACTTCAACAGCACCAACAATGTCTGCAAGCACTCTAACAAGCACTTCTAGCACACGCACAACCTCTGCATCAACTTTATCCTCAACTAGCACAAAAGCCTCCTCTGCCACAACAACAATTACTTCTCTCACCAGCCAAAGCACCTCTTCCACACCTGCTTCAGCAACTACAACAGCAGCGCCAACAGATTCTGCAAGCACTCCAACAACCCCTCCTGGCACAAGCACAACAAGCTCCCCATCAACCACATCCTCAACTAGCACAAAAGCCTCCACTACCACAACAACAAGTACTTCTCTCACCAGCCAAAGCACCTCTGCCACAACAGCTTCTACAACTGCAAATGTACCAACAACTTCTGCAAGCACTCCAACTCCCACTTTTAGCACAAGCACATCAAGCTCCCAATCAACATTATCCTCAACTAGCACAACAGCCTCCACTGCCACAACAACAAGCACATCTCCCACCAGCCAAAGCACTTCTGCCACAAAAGCTTCTACAACTTCAAATACACCAATAAGTTCTGCAAGCACTCCAACAAGCACTCCGAGCAAAAGTACAACCTCTTTATCAACATTATCCTCAACTAGCACAAAAACCTCCAGTGCCACAACAAGTACTTCTCCCACCGGCCAAAGCACCTCTGCCACAACAGCTTCTACAACTTCAAATGCACCAATAACTTCTACAAGCACACCAACAACCACTCCTAGCACCAGCACAACCTCCCCATCAACTTTATCCTCAACTAGCACAACACCCACCACTGCCACAACAACAAGCACTTCTCACACCAGCCAAAGCACCTCTGCCAAAACAGCTTCAACAACAAATACAGCACCATCAATTTCTTCAAGCACTCCAACAACTACTCCTGGCACAAGCACAGCAAGCTCCCCATCAACTACATCTTCAACCAGCACAACAGCCTCCACTGCCACAACAACAAGTACTTCTCCCACCAGCCAAAGCACCTCCGGCACAAAAGCTTCTACAACTGCAAATGTACCAACAACATCTGCAAGCAATCCGACAAGCACTCCTCGCACAAGCACAACAAGCTCTCCATCAACATTATCCTCAACTAGCACAACAGCCTCCACTGCCACAACAACAAGCACTTCTCACACCAGCCAAAGCACCTCTGCCACAACAGCTTCAACAACAAATACAGCACCATCAATTTCTTCAAGCACTCCAACAACTACTCCTGGCACAAGCACAGCAAGCTCCCCATCAACTACATCTAGAACCAGCACAACAGCCTCCACTGCCACAACAACAAGCACTTCTACCACCTTCCAAAGCATCTCTGCTACAACAGCTTCTACAACTGCAAATGTACCAACAACTTCTGCAAGCCCTCAAACAACCACTCCTGGCCCGACTACAACAAGCGCCCCATCAACATCATCCTCAACTAGCACAACATTACTTACTACCACAACAACAAGTACTTCTCGCACCAGCCAAAGCACCTCTGCCACAACAGCTTCAACAACAACAACAGCACCAACAATTTCTGCAAGCACTCCAACAACCACTCCTGGCACAAGGACAACAAGCTCCTCATCAACTACATCTACAACCAGCACAACGGCCTCCACTGCCACAACAAGTCCTTCTCCCTCCAGCCAAAGCACCTCTACCACAACAGCTTCTACAACTACAAATGTACCAAAAAATTCTACAAGCACTCCAACAACCACTCCTAGCACCAGCACAACCTCCCCATCAACTTTATCCTCAACTAGCACAACACCCACCACTTCCACAACAGCAAGCACTTCTCGCACCAGTCAAAGCACCTCTGCCACAACAGCTTCAACAACTACAACAGCACCAACAACTTCTGCAAGCACTCCAACCACTACTCCTACCATTAGCACAACAACCTCCCCACCAATTTTTACTTCAACCAGCACAACTGCCTCCGCTGCCACAACAATAAGCACTTCTCGCAAAAGCCAAAGCACCTCTGCCACAACAGCTTCAACAACAACAACAGCACCAACAATTTCTGCAAGCACTCCAACAACTACTCCTGGCACAAGTACAACAAGCTCCCCATCAACTATATCTAGAACCAGCACAACAGCCTCCACTGCCACAACAACAAGTACTTCTCCCACCATCCAAAGCACCTCTGGCACAAAAGCTTCTACAACTGCAAATGTACCAACAACATCTGCAAGCACTCCAACAAGCACTCCTCGCACAAGCACAACAAGCTCCCCATCAACTACATCGTCAACTACCACAACAGCCTCCACTGCCACAACAACAAGTACTTCTCCCACCATCCAAAGCATCTCTGCTACAACAGCGTCTACAACAAAAATAGCACCAACACCTTCTGCAGGCACTCCAACAACCACTCCTAGAACCAGCACAACCTCCCCATCAACTTTATCCTCAACTAGCACAATAGCCACCACTGCCACAACAATAAGCACTTCTCGCACCAGCCAAAGCTCCTCTGCAACAAAAGCTTCTGCAACCTCAAATGCACCAATAACTTCTGGAAGCACTCCAACAACCACTCCTAGCACCAGCACAACCTCCCCATCAACTTTATCCTCAACTAGCATAACACCAACCACTGCCACAGCAACAAGTACTTCTCGCACCAGCCAAAGCACCTCTGCCACAACAGCTTCAACAACATCAACAGAAGCGACAATTTCGGCAAGCACTCCAACAACCACTCCTGGAATAAGGACAACAAGCTCCTCATCAACATCATCCCCAACTAGCACAACACCCACCACTGCCACAACAACAAGCACTTCTCGCACCAGCCAAAGCATCTCTGCCACAACAGGTTCAACAACAACAACAACAGCACCAATAACTTCTACAAGCACTCCAACAACCACTCCTAGCAAAAGCACAACAAGCTCCCCATCAACATTTTCCTCAACTAGCACAACAGCCTCCACTGCCATAACAACAAGTACTTCTCCCACCAGCCAAAGCACCTCTGCCACAACAGCTTCTGCAACTTCAAATGCACCAATTACTTCTAGAAGCAATCCAACAACCACTCCTGGCACAAGCACAAGAAGCTCCCCATCAACCACATCTTCAACTAGCACAACAGCCTCCGCTACCACAACACTAAGCACTTCTCCCACCATCCAAAGCATCTCTGCCACAACAGCTTCTACAACTGCAAATGTACCAACAATTTCTGCAAGCACTCCAACAACTATTCCTGGCACAAGCACAACAAGATCCCCATCAACTAGATCGTCAACTAGCACAACAGCCTCAACTGCCACAACAACAAGTACTTCTCCCATCAGCCAAAGCACCTCTGCCACAACACCTTCAACAACTGCAAATTTACCAACAACATCTGCAAGCACTCCACTAAGCACTTTTAGCACAAGCACATCAAGCTCCCCATCAACCACATCTTCAACCAGCACAACAGCCTCCACTGCCACAACAACAAGTACTTCTCCCACCTTCCAAAGCATCTCTGCTACAACAGCTTCTACAACTGCAAATGTACCAACAACTTCTGCAAGCACTCAAACAACCACTCCTGGCACGACTACAACAAGCTCCCCATCAACCACATCTTCAACTAGCACAACATTATCCACTACCACAACAACAAGTACTTCTCGCACCAGCCAAAGCACCTCTGCCACAACAGCTTCAACGACAACAACAGCACCAACAATTTCTGCAAGCACTCAAACAACTACTCCTAGCACAAGCACAACAAGCTCCCCATCAACTACATCTTCAACCAGCACAACAGCCTCCACTGCCACAACAACAAGTACTTCTCCCACCATCCAAAGCATCTCTGCTACAACAGCGTCTACAACAACAATAGCACCAACACCTTCTGCAAGCAATCCCACAATTACTCCTAGCACCAGCACAACCTCCCCATCAACTTTATCCTCAACTAGCACAACACCCACCACTGCCACAACAATAAGCACTTTTCACACCAGCCAAAACTCCTCTGCCACAACAGCTTCAACAACAACAACAGCACCAACAATTTCTGCAAGCACTCCAACAACCACTCCTGGCAAAAGGACAACAAGCTCCTCATCAACATCATCCTTAACTAGCACAACACCCACCACTGCCACAACAACAAGCACTTCTCCCACCATCCAAAGCATCTCTGCCACAACAGCTTCTACAACTGCAAATGTACCAACAATTTCTGCAAGCACTCCAACAACTATTCCTGGCACAAGCACATCAAGATCCCCATCAACTACATCGTCAACTAGCACAACAGCCTCAACTGCCACAACAACAAGTACTTCTCCCATCAGCCAAAGCACCTCTGCCACAACACCTTCAACAACTGCAAATTTACCAACAACATCTGCAAGCACTCCACTAACCACTTTTAGCACAAGCACATCAAACTCCCCATCAACCACATCTTCAACCAGCACAACAGCCTCCACTGCCACAACAACAAGTACTTCTCCCACCTTCCAAAGCATCTCTGCTACAACAGCTTCTACAACTGCAAATGTAGCAACAACTTCTGCAAGCACTCAAACAACCACTCCTGGCACGACTACAACAAGCTCCCCATCAACCACATCTTCAACTAGCACAACATTATCCACTACCACAACAACAAGTACTTCTCGCACCAGCCAAAGCACCTCTGCCACAACAGCTTCAACGACAACAACAGCACCAACAATTTCTGCAAGCACTCAAACAACTACTCCTAGCACAAGCACAACAAGCTCCCCATCAACTACATCTTCAACCAGCACAACAGCCTCCACTGCCACAACAACAAGTACTTCTCCCACCATCCAAAGCATCTCTGCTACAACAGCGTCTACAACAACAATAGCACCAACACCTTCTGCAAGCAATCCCACAATTACTCCTAGCACCAGCACAACCTCCCCATCAACTTTATCCTCAACTAGCACAACACCCACCACTGCCACAACAATAAGCACTTTTCACACCAGCCAAAACTCCTCTGCCACAACAGCTTCAACAACAACAACAGCACCAACAATTTCTGCAAGCACTCCAACAACCACTCCTGGCACAAGGACAACAAGCTCCTCATCAACATCATCCTCAACTAGCACAACACCCACCACTGCCACAACACTAAGCACTTCTCCCACTTTCCAAAGCATCTCTGCCACAACAGCTTCTACAACTGCAAATGTACCAACAATTTCTGCAAGCACTCCAACAACTATTCCTGGCACAAGCACATCAAGATCCCCATCAACTACATCGTCAACTAGCACAACAGCCTCAACTGCCACAACAACAAGTACTTCTCCCATCAGCCAAAGCACCTCTGCCACAACACCTTCAACAACTGCAAATTTACCAACAACATCTGCAAGCACTCCACTAGGCACTTTTAGCACAAGCACATCAAGGTCCCCATCAACCACATCTTCAACCAGCATAACAGCCTCCACTGCCACAACAACAAGTACTTCTCCCACCATCCAAAGCATCTCTGCTACAACATCGTCTACAACAAAAATAGCACCAACAATTACTGCAAGCCCTCCAACAACCACTCCTAGCACCAGCACAACCACCCCATCAACTTTATCCTCAACTAGCACAACACCCACCATTGCCACAACAACAAACACTTCTCGCACCAGCCAAAGCACCTCTGCCACAACAGCTTCAACAACCACAACAGCACCAACAATTTCTGCAAGCAGTTCCACAATTAGTCCTAGCACAAGCACATCAAGCTCCCCATCAACATTATCCTCAACTAGCACAACAGCCTCCACTGCCACAACACTAAGCACTTCTCCCACCTTCCAAAGCATCTCTGCTACAACAGCTTCTACAACTGCAAATGTACCAACAACTTCTGCAAGCACTCAAACAACCACTCCTGGCACGACTACAACAAGCTCCCCATCAACCCCATCTTCAACTAGCACAACATTATCCACTACCACAACAACAAGTACTTCTCGCACCAGCCAAAGCACCTCTGCCACAACAGCTTCTACAACTTCAACAGCACCAATAACTTCTGCAAGCACTCCAACAAGCACTTCTAGCACAAGCACAACCTCTGCATCAACTTTATCCTCAACTAGCACAAAAGCCTCCTCTGCCACAACAAGAAGTACTTCTCTCACCAGCCAAAGCACCCCTGCCACACCTGCTTCTACACCTACAACAGCAGCGACAAATTCTGCAAGCACTCCAACACCCATTCCTGGCACAAGCACAACAAGCTCCCCATCAACCACATCCTCAACTAGCACAACAGCCTCCACTGCCACAACAACAAACACTTCTCCCACCAGCCAAAGCACCTCTGCCACAACAGCTTCTACACCTACAACAGCACCAACAGATTCTGCAAGCACTCCAAAAACCACGCCTGGCACAAGCACAACAAGCTCCCCATCAACCACATCTTCAACTAGCACAACAGCCTCCACTACCACAACACAAAGCACTTCTCGCACCAGCCAAAGCATCTCTGCTACAACAGCTTCTACAACTGCAAATGTACCAACAACTGCAAATGTACCAACAACTTCTGCAAGCACTCCAACAACCACTGTTAGCACAAGCACATCAAGCTCACCATCAACCACATCTTCAACTAGCACAACAGCCTCCACTGCCACAACACTAAGCACTTCTCCCACCATTCAAAGCATCTCGGCTACAACAGCTTCTACAACTGCAAATGTACCAACAACTTCTGCAAGCACTCCAACAACCACTGTTAGCACAAGCTCAACAAGCTCCCCATCAACATTTTCCTTAACTAGCGAAACAGCCTCCACTGCCGTAACAATTATTACTTCTCCCAACAGCCAAAGCGCCTCCGCGACAATTGCTTCTGCAACTTCAAATGCACCAATAACTTCTAGAAGCACTCCAACAACCACTCCTAGCACCAGCACAACCTCCCCATCGACTTTATCCTCAACTACCACAACAGCCTCCACTGCCACAACACTAAGCACTTCTCGCACCAGCCAAAGCACCTCCGCCACAACAGCTTCAACAACAACAACAGCAGCGACAATTTCTGCAAGCACTCCTACAACTACTCCTGGCAAAATCACAACAAGCTCCCCATCAATTACATCTTCACCTAGCACAACAGCCTCCACTGCCACAACAACAAGCACTTCTCCCACCAGCCAAAGCACCTCTGCCACAACAGCTTCTACAACTTCATATGCACCAACAACTTTTGCAAGCACTCCAACAACTACTCCTACGACAAGCACAACAAGCTCCCCATCAACATTATCCTCCACTACACTTACAGGACAACCTTTAATCGTCTCCACTGCCACAACAGCCTCAACAACTTCATCAGTACCAATGATTTCTGCAAGCACTCCAACAACCACTATTAGCACAAGCACACCAAGATCCCCATCAACATTATCCTCAACTAGCACAACATCTTCCACTGCCATAACAAGTTCTTCTCCCACCAGCCAAAGAGTCTCTGCTACAACAGCTTCTACAACTAAAACAGTACCGACAATTTCTGCAAGCACTACCAAAATTACTCCTAGCACCAGCACAACCTCCCCATCTACATTATCCTCAACTAGCACAACGCCATCCACTGCCACAACAACAAGCACTTCTCGCACCAGCCAAAGCACCTCTGCCACAAAAGCTTCAACAACAACAACAGCACCAACAATTTCTGCAAGCACTCCAACAACTACTCCTGGCACAAGCACAGCAAGCTCCCCATCAACTACATCTAGAACCAGCACAACAGCCTCCACTGCCACAACAACAAGTACTTCTCCCACCAGCCAAAGCACCTCTGCCACAAAAGCTTCTACAACTGCAAATGTACCAACAACATCTGCAAGCACTCCAACAAGCACTCCTCGCACAAGCACAACAAGCTCCCCATCAACATTATCCTCAACTAGCACAACACCCACCACTGCCGTAACAACAAGCACTTCTCGCACCAGCCAAAGCAACTCTGCCACAACAGCTTCAACAACAACAACAGCACCAACAATTTCTGCAAGCACTCAATCAACCACTCCTACCACAAGCACATCAAGCTCCCCATCAACATTAACCTCAACTAGCACAACACCTTCCACTGACACAACAACAAGCACATCTCCCTCCAGCCAAAGCACCTCTGCCATAACAGCTTCTACACCTACAACAGCACCAACAGATCCTGCAAGCACTCCAACAACCACTCCTGGCACAAGCACAACAAGCTCCCCATCAACCACGTCTTCAACTAGCACAACAGCCTCCACTGCCACAACACTAAGCACTTCTCCCACCATCCAAAGCATCTCTGCTACAACAGCTTCTACAACTGCAAATGTACCAACATCTTCTGCAAGCACTCCAACAACCACTGTTAGCACAAGTACATCAAGCTCCCCATCAACATTATCCTCAACTAGCACAACACCTTCCACTGCCACAACAACAAGCACTTCTCCCACCATTCAAAGCATCTCTGCTACAACAGCTTCTACAACTGCAAATGTACCAACAACTTCTGCAAGCACTCCAACAACCACTCCTGCCACAAGCACAACAAGCTCCCCATCAACCACATCTTCAACTAGCACAACAGCCTCCACTGCCACAACAACAAGTACTTCTCCCACCAGCCAAAGCACTTCTGCCACAACAGCTTTAACAACTTCAAAAGCACTAACAACTTCTACAGTCACTTCAACAAGAAGTCCAAGCATAAGCACAACCTCCCCATCAACGATATCGTCAACTAGCGTAACAGCCTCCTCTGCCATATCAACAAGCACTTCTCCCACTAGCCAAAGCAGCTCTGCCACAACAGCTTCTACAACTACAACAGCACTAGCAAATTCTGCAAGCACTCTCACAACTACTCCTAGCACAAGCACAACCTCTGCACCAACTTTGTCCTCAACTAGCACAACATCCTCCACTGCCACAACAAGAAGCACTTCTCCCACCAGCCAACGGACTTCTGCCACAACAGCTTTAACAACTTCAACAGCACCAACACCTTCTGCAAGCACTCCCCCAACTACTCCTAGCACAAGCATAACCTCTGCATCAACTTTATCCTCAACTAGCACAACAGCCTCCACTGCCACAACAACAAGCACTCCTCCCACCAGCCAAAGCACCTCTGCCACAACAGCTTCTATAGCTTCAACAGCACCTACAAATTCTACAAACACTCCCACAACTACTCCTAGCACAAGCACAATTTCCCCATCAACTTTATCCTCAACTAGCACAACAGCCTCCAATGCCACAACAACAAGTACTTCTGCCACCAGCCAAAGCACTTCTGCCGCAACAGCTTCAACAACCACAACAGCGCCAATAATTCCTGCAAGCACTCCAACAAACATTCCTAGCACAAGCACAACAAGCTCCCTATCAACATTATCCTCAACTAGCAGAACACCCACCACTGCCACAACAACAAGCACTTCTCTCACCAGCCAGAGGACCTCTGCCACAACAGCTTCAACAACTACAACAGCACCAACAACTTCTGCAAGCACTCCCACAACCACTCCTAGCACAAGAACAACCTCCGCATCAACATTATCTTCAACTAGCACAACAGCCTCCACTGCCATAACAACAAGTACTTCTCCCTCCAGCCAAAGCACCTCTGCCACAACATCTTCTACAACTTCAAAGGCACCAACATCTTCTGCAAGCTCTCCTACCACAAGCACATTCTCTGCATCAACATTTTCCTCAACCAGCACAACACCCACCACTGCCGTAACAACAAGCACTTCTCGCACCAGCCAAAGCATCTCTGCCACAACAGCTTCAACAACAACAACAGCACCAACAATTTCTGCAAGCACTCAATCAACCACTCCTACCACAAGCACATCAAGCTCCCCATCAACAATAACCTCAACTAGCACAACACCTTCCACTGCCACAACAACAAGTACTTCTCCCATCAGCCAAAGCACCTCTGCCACAACACCTTCAACAACTGCAAATTTACCAACAACATCTGCAAGCACTCCACTAAGCACTTTTAGCACAAGCACATCAAGCTCCCCATCAACCACATCTTCAACCAGCACAACAGCCTCCACTGCCACAACAACAAGTACTTCTCCCACCATTCAAAGCATCTCTGCTACAACAGCTTCTACAACTGCAAATGTACCAACAACTTCTGCAAGCACTCAAACAACCACTCCTGGCACGACTACAACAAGCTCCCCATCAACCACATCTTCAACTAGCACAACAGCCTCCACTGCCACAACAACAAGTACTTCTCCCACCAGCCAAAGCACTTCTGCCACAACAGCTTTAACAACTTCAAAAGCACTAACAACTTCTACAGTCACTTCAACAAGAAGTCCAAGCATAAGCACAACCTCCCCATCAACGATATCGTCAACTAGCGTAACAGCCTCCTCTGCCATATCAACAAGCACTTCTCCCACTAGCCAAAGCAGCTCTGCCACAACAGCTTCTACAACTACAACAGCACTAGCAAATTCTGCAAGCACTCTCACAACTACTCCTAGCACAAGCACAACCTCTGCACCAACTTTGTCCTCAACTAGCACAACATCCTCCACTGCCACAACAAGAAGCACTTCTCCCACCAGCCAACGGACTTCTGCCACAACAGCTTTAACAACTTCAACTGCACCAACACCTTCTGCAAGCACTCCCCCAACTACTCCTAGCACAAGCATAACCTCTGCATCAACTTTATCCTCAACTAGCACAACAGCCTCCACTGCCACAACAACAAGCACTCCTCCCACCAGCCAAAGCACCTCTGCCACAACAGCTTCTATAGCTTCAACAGCACCTACAAATTCTACAAACACTCCCACAACTACTCCTAGCACAAGCACAATTTCCCCATCAACTTTATCCTCAACTAGCACAACAGCCTCCAATGCCACAACAACAAGTACTTCTGCCACCAGCCAAAGCACTTCTGCCGCAACAGCTTCAACAACCACAACAGCGCCAATAATTCCTGCAAGCACTCCAACAAACATTCCTAGCACAAGCACAACAAGCTCCCTATCAACATTATCCTCAACTAGCAGAACACCCACCACTGCCACAACAACAAGCACTTCTCTCACCAGCCAGAGGACCTCTGCCACAACAGCTTCAACAACTACAACAGCACCAACAACTTCTGCAAGCACTCCCACAACCACTCCTAGCACAAGAACAACCTCCGCATCAACATTATCTTCAACTAGCACAACAGCCTCCACTGCCATAACAACAAGTACTTCTCCCTCCAGCCAAAGCACCTCTGCCACAACATCTTCTACAACTTCAAAGGCACCAACATCTTCTGCAAGCTCTCCTACCACAAGCACATTCTCTGCATCAACATTTTCCTCAACCAGCACAACACCCACCACTGCCGTAACAACAAGCACTTCTCGCACCAGCCAAAGCATCTCTGCCACAACAGCTTCAACAACAACAACAGCACCAACAATTTCTGCAAGCACTCAATCAACCACTCCTACCACAAGCACATCAAGCTCCCCATCAACAATAACCTCAACTAGCACAACACCTTCCACTGCCACAACAACAAGTACTTCTCCCATCAGCCAAAGCACCTCTGCCACAACACCTTCAACAACTGCAAATTTACCAACAACATCTGCAAGCACTCCACTAAGCACTTTTAGCACAAGCACATCAAGCTCCCCATCAACCACATCTTCAACCAGCACAACAGCCTCCACTGCCACAACAACAAGTACTTCTCCCACCTTCCAAAGCATCTCTGCTACAACAGCTTCTACAACTGCAAATGTACCAACAACTTCTGCAAGCACTCAAACAACCACTCCTGGCACGACTACAACAAGCTCCCCATCAACCACATCTTCAACTAGCACAACAGCCTCCACTGCCACAACAACAAGTACTTCTCCCACCAGCCAAAGCACTTCTGCCACAACAGCTTTAACAACTTCAAAAGCACTAACAACTTCTACAGTCACTTCAACAAGAAGTCCAAGCATAAGCACAACCTCCCCATCAACGATATCGTCAACTAGCGTAACAGCCTCCTCTGCCATATCAACAAGCACTTCTCCCACTAGCCAAAGCAGCTCTGCCACAACAGCTTCTACAACTACAACAGCACTAGCAAATTCTGCAAGCACTCTCACAACTACTCCTAGCACAAGCACAACCTCTGCACCAACTTTGTCCTCAACTAGCACAACATCCTCCACTGCCACAACAAGAAGCACTTCTCCCACCAGCCAACGGACTTCTGCCACAACAGCTTTAACAACTTCAACTGCACCAACACCTTCTGCAAGCACTCCCCCAACTACTCCTAGCACAAGCATAACCTCTGCATCAACTTTATCCTCAACTAGCACAACAGCCTCCACTGCCACAACAACAAGCACTCCTCCCACCAGCCAAAGCACCTCTGCCACAACAGCTTCTATAGCTTCAACAGCACCTACAAATTCTACAAACACTCCCACAACTACTCCTAGCACAAGCACAATTTCCCCATCAACTTTATCCTCAACTAGCACAACAGCCTCCACTGCCACAACAACAAGTACTTCTGCCACCAGCCAAAGCACTTCTGCCGCAACAGCTTCAACAACCACAACAGCGCCAATAATTCCTGCAAGCACTCCAACAAACATTCCTAGCACAAGCACAACAAGCTCCCTATCAACATTATCCTCAACTAGCAGAACACCCACCACTGCCACAACAACAAGCACTTCTCTCACCAGCCAGAGGACCTCTGCCACAACAGCTTCAACAACTACAACAGCACCAACAACTTCTGCAAGCACTCCCACAACCACTCCTAGCACAAGAACAACCTCCGCATCAACATTATCTTCAACTAGCACAACAGCCTCCACTGCCATAACAACAAGTACTTCTCCCTCCAGCCAAAGCACCTCTGCCACAACATCTTCTACAACTTTAAAGGCACCAACATCTTCTGCAAGCTCTCCTACCACAAGCACATTCTCTGCATCAACATTTTCCTCAACCAGCACAACACCCACCACTGCCGTAACAACAAGCACTTCTCGCACCAGCCAAAGCATCTCTGCCACAACAGCTTCAACAACAACAACAGCACCAACAATTTCTGCAAGCACTCAATCAACCACTCCTACCACAAGCACATCAAGCTCCCCATCAACAATAACCTCAACTAGCACAACACCTTCCACTGCCACAACAACAAGCACATCTCCCTCCAGCCAGAGGACCTCTGCCACAACAGCTTCAACAACTACAACAGCACCAACAACTTCTGCAAGCACTCCCACAACCACTCCTAGCACAAGAACAACCTCCGCATCAACATTATCGTCAACTAGCACAACAGCCTCCACTGCCATATCAACAAGTACTTCTCCCTCCAGCCAAAGCACCTCTGCCACAACATCTTCTACAACTTCAAAGGCACCAACATCTTCTGCAAGCTCTCCTAGCACAAGCACATTCTCTGCATCAACATTTTCCTCAACTAGCACAACACCCACCACTGCCACAACAACAAGTACTTCTCCCACCAGCCAAAGCGCTTCTGCCACAACAGCTTTAACAACTTCAAAAGCACCAACAATTCCTGCAAGCACTCCAACAAGCACAACCTCCCCATCAACGACATCATCAACAAGCACAATAGCCTCCTTTGCTACATCAACAAGCACTTCTCCCACCAGCCAAAGCACCTCTGCCACAACAGCTTCAGCAACTACAACAGCACCCACACCTTTTTCAAGAACTCCAGCGACTCTTAGCACAAGTCCAACAACCTCCTCATCAACATTATCCCCAACAAGCACAACAGCCTCCACTGCCACAACAACAAGGACTTCTCCCATTAGCCAAAGCACCTCTGCCACAACAGCTTCAACAACTTCAACAGCACCAACAACTTCTGCAAGCACTCCCCCAACTACTCCTAGCACAAGCATAACCTCTGCAATAACTTTATCCTCAACTAGCACAACATCCTCAACTGCCACATCAACAAGCATTTCTCCCACTAGCCAAAGCACCTCCGCCACAACAGCTTCAACAACTCCAACAGCACCTACAAATTCTGCAAGCATTCCCACAACTACTCCTGGCATAAGCACAAACTCCCCAACAACATCATCCTCAACTAGCACAACAGCCTCCACTGCCACAACAACAAGGACTTCTCCCATCAGCCAAAGCACCTCTACCACAACAGCTTCAACAACCTCAACAGCACCAACAACTTCTGCAAGCACTCCCCCAACTACTCCTAGCACAAGCACATCAAGCTCCCCATCAACGATATCGTCAACTAGCACAACAGCCTCCACTGCCACAACAACAATCACTTCCCCCACCAGCCAAAGCACCTCTGCCACAACAGCTTCAACAACTCCAACAGCACCTACGATTTCTGCAAGCACTCCAACAACGACTCTAAGGACAAGCACAACATCCTCACCATCAACATTATCCTCAACTAGCACAACAGCCTCCGCTGCCACATCAACAAGCACTTCTCCCACCAGCCAAAGCACCTCTGCCCCAACAGCTTTAACAACTACAACAGCACCAACAACATCTGCAAGCACTCCAACAACTACTCCTCGCAAAAGCACGAGCTCCCCATCAACATTATCCTCCATCACACTAACGGGACAACCTTTAATCATCTCCACTGTCACAACAGCTTCAACAACTACTACAGTACCAATGACTTCTGCAAGCACTCCAATGACTACTCCTAACACAAGCACAACAACCACCGTATCAACATTATCCTCTACTAGCACAATAGCCTCTACTGCAGCATCAAGCACTTCTCCCACCAGCGAAAGCACTTCTGCCACAACAGCTTCTACAGCTACAACAGTTCCAACAGCTTCTGCAAGCACTCCAATAACTACTTCTAGCAGAAGCACAAGAAGCTCCCCATCAACATTATCCTCAACTAGCACAACATCCTCCACTGAAACAACAACAAGGACTTCTCCCACCAGCCAAAGCACCTCTGCCCCAACAGCTTCAACAACTACAACAGCACCAACAACTTCTTCAAGCACTCCAACAACTACTCCTAGCACAAGCACAACCTCCCCATCAACATTATCCTCAACTAGCACAACAGCCTCCACTGCCATAACAACAACCACTTCTCCCACCAGCCAAAGCACCTCTGCCACAACAGCTTCTACACCTACAACAGCACCAACAGATCCTGCAAGCACTCCAACAACCACTCCTGGCACAAGCACAACAAGCTCCCCATCAACCACATCTTCAACTAGCACAACAGCCTCCACTGCCACAACACTAAGCACTTCTCCCACCATCCAAAGCATCTCTGCTACAACAGCTTCTACAACTGCAAATGTACCAACATCTTCTGCAAGCACTCCAACAACCACTGTTAGCACAAGCACATCAAGCTCCCCATCAACATTATCCTCAACTAGCACAACACCTTCCACTGCCACAACAACAAGCACATCTCCCACCAGCCAAAGCACCACTGCCACAACAGCTTCCATACCTACAACAGTTCCAACAGATTCTGCAAGCACTCCAACAACCACTCCTGCCACAAGCACAACAAGCTCCCCATCAACCACATCTTCAACTAGCACAACAGCCTCCACTGCCACAACAACAAGTACTTCTCCCACCAGCCAAAGTACTTCTGCCACAACAGCTTTAACAACTTCAACAGCACCAACAACTTCTACAAGCACTCCCACTACTACTCCTCGCAAAAGAACAACCTCCCCAACAACATTATCCTCAACTAGCACAACAGCCTCCACTGCCACAACAACAAGCAATTCTCCCACCAGCCAAAGCACCTCTGCCACAACTGCTTCTATAGCTTCAACAGCACCTACAAATTCTACAAACACTCCCACAACTACTCCTAGCACAAGCACAATTTCCCCATCAACTTTATCCTCAACTAGCACAACACCCTCCACTGCCACAACAACAAGTACTTCTGCCACCAGCCAAAGCACTTCTGCCCCAACAGCTTCAACAACTACAACAGCGCCAACAATTCCTGCAAGCACTCCAACAAACACTCCTAGCACAAGCACAACAAGCTCCCTATCAACATTATCCTCAACTAGCAGAACACCCACCACTGCCACAACAACAAGCACTTCTGCAACCAGACAAAGCACCTCTGCCACAACGGCTTCAACAACTACAACAGCACCAACAACTTCTGCAAGCACTACAACAACTACTATTTCCACAAGTACAACAACCTCCCCATCAACATTTTCTTCTTCCCTGACTACAACAAGAACTACAACAACAGCACCAACAACTTCTGCAACCACCACAACAGCTACAAACACAACAACTTCAAGTGGATCCCCCTTTTTTAAGCTTGGTTTTTTCAACATCCTGCTAGGTCTTCTCTTTTATGTCTTTTTTTGTCACACAAACTAGGTATTGATGCTTCACCTACCATATATCACCAATATGATGTTCAAATGGTATCTGAAACCATATTTTACTATCAAAAATATATTTTTAGTTATTTTCCTCTATCTAGGTATTGGCAAATATTTTTATCAATAAAAAACCATTAAGAATTTGCCTATCATCCCACTGTTTGTTCGTTTTTACCACATGTTTTTACACTGGCCAATTACTTAGCACAAGCCGATCCTGGCCAACTGGCTGTGAGTGGTGTTTTAGCCACTATGGATCTGGAATCCCCAATTTCTGTTGCTGCAAGGGCCTCATAAATTTCTCTCTCAGTTCCTGTCAGCCTAGGAAAAAAAATATATCATATGCTTTCTGAAAACATTATCATTGTCATAACTTATCAAAATGAATACACAACATGAAAATCTTTTGTTAAAAGTTAACCTGTAGCCTAATAATGATACCATAAGCTGCTAGTTGCTCATTCAATTCATAAATGTATGAATTATTTATGTATTTATGATTTTAAAATGCATTCTTCTAACACTCTCTTTCAATGACATTAATTTATCCAACATGTTAAATTAAGTTGTGTTCACATGAAATCATTATTTATACTCTTTATGATTTTTCCTTGCTCTACTTGTGAATCACTTTTGTGGTGTAATGTACTTTGACAGAATCTACTCTTTGTAAATATCTCCATTTTCTTCTGTCAAATAAAGCCTTCCTTAGCATGAAAAGATATTTGTTTTGGATCATATTTTACGCTTTTGTCTAAGGACTGGGGTGAATGTATCTTGTATTTTTTTTAGGAAAACAGTAATTTTAAGTCATTCCCTGAACTGCATACTTTATTTCCATGAGATGGTTAAGTCCTGTTTTAGAACCTGCTGATGTGTCCTGCATCAGAAACCATGAGAAGTGTCAGAACATCTTGTTTGATCTCTGAGGTAACAATATCAAGATGTCAAAAATTAAAGGAGGAAAATAAAAGAGAAGAGCAAGCTAGGAGAAAATTTCTCTATACATTATTGCTTTTTTCAAGAGATTAGCAAAAATCTAAAACTAATGAAACATTTCTCACAAAATTTAAAACTCAGCATGATTTTCAGTTGCATATGACTGATTATTTTTGTTGATTTTTTTTTTTATGAATTTGCAGTATAAACAGACCAATTTGGAGTGATATTTAGCCCATTTTCACACGAGTTAGTGACATTTAGCATCAACATATCCATTTTGGTCTGCAGATTTATCTTAAGTTTCTCTCTAGCTTTACAACTGTACCCTCTGCCCATGTGCCTAGACTAATTTTCCCAAGTCCTTACAAATAAAACAGATTATAATTTAGAAATAAATTGAATTAAATGTTTGATGTACAGTACAAAATAACAGAGGGTTATATGTCCTCTGCTGCCTTAAAACAACACATTTTGTTTTCATACCATATCTGAAAATTGTTACACTGCTAAACATGACTAAATATTAGGGATATACAATTTTATTGGTACAATATCTGAATTTGCCAATATTGACCCAAAAAGTTATGTATTGGTTTTGGTCAGTATTTAAATTTTTGTCGAGACTTACAGCCATTGTATCGGTCATACATATAGGCCACATGTATCCCATATGTAGGCTGTAGTATTTTTATGTACAGTATATACTGACACAGTTTATTGATAAACAAGTTGTCTGGTACGCTGTGCTCATATATATAAGACCAGCTTTCTGTAAAGAAATTGTTTTTTAAAAGCTTTCTTGACAAATGTTCATCAATGAGATAGGGGAGACCGAGGATTGTTGTAACACTGGGAGAGCTGTTACACCTCAATGCTACAACTCTCCTCTTTGCAGTTGTGACTGAGCCGTTTGTTTGTGAGTCGTTCTTAAAGGAACACTCCAACTTTTTGTTTTTGTTTTTGTGTCCTCACCTCACTCCCAAGTCTATGACAAGCAGGTAGACACCATTCTTTTGACTGTGCGTCCAGTAACAAGGAAGAGACGGACAAAGGTCTGCAACCGCTAGTTAGCTTAGCTCAAACACTGGGAGTATACAGATAATGCTTTAGCCTGCCTCCGCCTTCGGTCATCAGATAACTCCAGACAGTCCTGTGTGCTTGTTGTGTTTTTTTTTATTGACCGCGTGATTACGTTATTTATGTTTGGACTAACATTAGCATTTTATGCAATTTTTGAAATAAATACTTAGGAAATTTTTCCTTGTTACTGGATGCACAGCCAAAAGAATGGTGTCTACCTGCTTGTCATGGACTTGGGAGTGAGATAAGACACGAAAACAAAAAAATGTTGGAGAGTTCCTTTAAATTTGCAGGCAATTTGCATTTAAGAATGGCCCGCAAACAAACAGCTCACTCACAACTGCAGATCAATTCTCATTGTTCACTTAAAAGAGCCATTCAAAAGACTCGACTTGTTCGCAAACTTCACTAAACCACCATGGAAGTAGGCCAACAAAGCAAAGCCTCTGTTTAGGCGTAGAAGAAGATAATACAATGATAGTAGAAGATAAGGTAACATAACACGGTTAAAAAAAAAAGAGTCACAACAGGCACACAGGTCTGTTTATAGTTCCTGAGGAGTTTATCTGATGATTGTAGGCAGAGGCAGGCTAATGCATCCCATTGACTTCCAGCTATTTGAGCTAGGTGGGTGACCTTTGTCTGTCTCATACTTATTACTGCACGCCGAGTCAAAAGAATGGTGTCAATCTGCTTGTTGTGGACTTTGGAGTGAGGAAAGACACAAAAACAAATAAAATGTTGGGCTATTGCTTTAAGATGCCTGGCTTTGTGCAGAGGATATGCATCATCAAAATAGCAAAAAAAGCAAAAAAAAAAAAAAGACCAAACTGCTGTGTGCCAAAAGCTTTTGACAGTGCACTTTATGCTTTCAAAACAGGGTCCTAAGTCTTTGGGGTTCAGGGTCTTGTTAAGTGTCTGTTGCAGAAAGATTACTAAAGTAAAGCACTGGTAAAATATTTCACTGTCATTTAATTTCAGGGTTAGAGCAGGGCATTATAGATTGTTTTATTTCAGTTCATGTTTTTTGAACATTTTCATTTGTTTTATTTCTTTTTTTCTTTTGTTTAATTATTACAGCCTATGCCAGCAAGTATTGCAACCTACCCTGGAAATAAGGTAGGTGTTACAAAAAAACGCTGTGTATTTGACACAAGTTTACGAGGTCAATGACACCCTTGCAGAGGTCAGGGCTGGTTTCATTTGAAGTAAGCAAATGTAGGGAGCATCCCACAAAAGTTTAAAACTGTAGCCACAAAACTGAGAGGAATACAGGGGCTGGTGCAAAAAAATGTAACAACCATCTCCAGTGTCCCTCTACAACCTGTGATGTGAATTCAAAGCATTCAATTTTGTTTAGATGATTAGCTGGCCTTGATAGGAGAAAAAATGTTGTTGTTTAAGAAGTAATTTAAGCTTTAGAAAAGCATTCCCAGTTAAATGCTTCAGTATAAAGGTATAAACGAAACAAAAGTATGACACGATAACTTTATCACAATAAAAAGATATAAATTCAATGATTTTATCAATTTGGGATATCAATCTACAGACTTCACTTTTCTTAAAATCTTTTGTGAAACCAGCTACTGTAACCTGACTTCACCGGGTTTTATGCTGACTGCAGGCATGAACACATAGGGCTCTAATTTTGTAGACCAGGCGCAGGCGGGGCGCACCTGCCCTGTGCCGCGCACCTGCCCTGCGCCGCGCCAACAGGGTGTGTCCAGGGCATTTTGCAAGTTTCGTTCACGGCGCAGTCTGACGCAGGGAGGCACACCCACGCCTCCGTCTCTCCTACCGGCGCACGGAGCAGAGAGGGAGGAGATAAGACTTGAGCGGGTTAAACACAGGCAAGTGTGATCTTCACCAATCAAATGAACGCCTCTCCTCACCTTTAAATGCGCCGCGGGCGAGGCGCAGTGACAATTTCACCTCGGTGGCGAAGAAGGTCAGAGCCGCTGTCACTTTTACAGCAACTGGGAGAGCGCAGGGGCCACCGGGCCTCACCATGTGGACCACCTTACGGGACAGATGTAATCTGTTCCTGTGTCATAATTATATATGACACAATAATAATTACATTTAAACACAGCAGCAGGCTGATCCATTCATCATGCTTGTGATCCACCCACATTCCTGTCTGTCATAGGCAAATAGCAGCGCTTTAGGTGAAAATATAGGCTATCTCCTCCTCATCCTCCTTGCAATAATGTACTCCATCTTTTTAAATCACGTTATGAATAAAGATTGAAAGAGAGGAATATGGGCAATCACAGGTAAATCCTTAAGACACCGAGTCACTTACATTTATTCAGCGAGTGTCTCTCTCTGTTTCTTTTCTATTTAATTTCATGAGATGACAGAAGCCGGATACTCCGTATCGGATGATGTGGCTGTTTGTGGTTGGCTGAGAGATATGAACTCGTTAGTTATGACAAATGTCTCTGATCTGACATCAGATGTGACGGGACAATTAATATAGATACAAATGTATGTGCTGGTTCAGACGGTTACATTAAATAGTGGTTGTTGTGATTGTTTATTGCATTGAAATGTGCCTGACACTGTGGACACCTGCCTGTGAGGTTTTGGTGACGTGTGCGCACTGTGCGTCTGTCAGTCAAATTACCACTGCCCCGAGTGCGCCTCGCCTGCGCCGAGAATAGACCAGGTTGGAGCTGGCGGGCTTTCAGCGCACCTTCCGAGCGTTTTTTTGGCACGAAATTGTCACTGCGCCAAGCTGAATCTTTCGACACCTCCCCCTGGTGCGCCATCACACCCATCTCGGCGCAGCCGGTCTACCAAATTGGCTGCGCACGGTGGTGCGCCGGACGAAATTACCACTGCGCGGGGTGCGCCAGGCTGCGCCATCCTGTGCCACCCTGAGTTGCGTTTGGAAATTAGAGCCCATAGTGTGTTTGTAATGTTCTGTGCTCAGTTAGACTTCTCTAGGTGGAAACATTAGGAAGTGCAACTCCATACTGGCTTTATGTTTTCATTAGAGGTTGCTGTTTGGAAATAAACAGAAAATCAAACCTGTGTTGAAAAAATGACTGACAAAAGATCTTATTAGCTGTTACGCAGAGTCTCCTTTGTTTTCACTTTGAAGCATTTCAATGGAATTAAGATGATGATGCACACTAAATTGGATAATGTGTTTTTGCTCACTTAACTGTATAATCATTCATCATTAATTGAAAGAACAATGGTTTTAAGTATCGGGTGTTACAAAGAAAGGTGTGGGAACAGTCTCATAGCCCTGCAGGACAACTTTAAATGTTCACAAAGAGTCACTGGTCCAAAATCAACATGTTGCATGCGAGCTGTACCTGTGCATGTCTAATGAGCAAATATGCAACAAAAGAGGTATCTTTTTTTTAAGATAATTTCTTGGGCATTTTGTGCCTCTATTGACAGGAGAGAGAGATAATGGATAGGTTTGTGAAAAGGAGAGAGTGGGGGAGGACACTCTGCAAGCTGGCCACAGGTTGGACATGAACCCAGGCTGGGCAGAAGCATAAATATGGGTTGTGCCTGGTTTATTACCATTCAGCTAAACCAGCACCCACAAATGAGGTATCTTTATTAAAAATCAGTTCTAATTTAACTTTTTTTTTTCTAGATTTATGCCTCTACAAGGTAAACTAGTGCATGACAGATGAAATACACTCACAGGTAAAGACCTCAGGATTTTTTTTGAGGTGGAATAGTTCATAGAAATCCTAAAGACCTGATAAACTTGGCCTTTGACCTTATACCACTAAAGTTTAATGAGATCCAAAGATGTTTGATCTTGTCCCTCCAAAACCATATCTGTCCATACTTGAGTCAAGGTAGATATTTTGGAAAAAAAAACATCTCACAAAACATTTTTGGCATATGGTATTCATGAAAACAGGGTAAAGATTACCCCTGATGACCTTTGAAATAAAGCCTCCAAAATTGAACTAGATCTCTTTTCAGTAAAAAAAAGGGCAAGTGTGCCAAGTCTGGCAGAAATCGTTCAAAGCTCTCTGAGAAAGTGTGGTCACAAAGGATGACCGCAAATCTGTGAGATCCAAAATGTAATCAATTATGGCCTTTTTCAGCTGGACATGCTTATCACCATGTTGCTAAGTTACAAGAGTTGACTTCTGCTTCCATCAGTAGTGCCTGTGAGGTTGTTTAAAGGGACAGTTCAGTATTTTTGAAGTGGGGTTGTATGAGTTCCGTATTGCCACGAAGTACATTAGATGCAGTAGAACGTTCTCTCCTCTCCTGTCTGTTACGCAGAACTATGCGTGACATGAGTTGGTTAGTTCCAGATTAAACTTTATATTTCCGAAAAGTTAATGCACTTAAAAACATACATAGGTCGCATACTCTTAAACTGTGGTATTATTTTTTGATGGGAGTTCTTGTAGGCGGAGAAAATACCCTTTGTACTTGGTACGATACTTCCCTGTTTGCAGCTAGTTTTGCATTGCAGACTCTTACAGACTGTGGCTTACTGAGGGACTTAGTGGCTATACGGAGCTCATACAACCCCACTTCAAAAAAACTGAA